>JAAOAM010000402.1:0-39005 GCA_013396015.1 Fusarium mexicanum
TTATATATATAATAAATATATAAAATAGAGGATTACTAATAGTATATAGGGTAAGCTAAACCTAGACTTACTTTAAGTAAGGTACTTTCTCCTTATTATTATTTAAAAATTTATAAATAAGTCTGCTTCCCTTACCTACCTAGTAAAAGTATTATTAAATAGTACTAACTCTTACTATTTTAGTTATTTTCTTATAAAAAATATTAACCTTAGTAATAATATTAATAATTACTAATAGTAATACTACTATATATATATAGCTTATTTTTATTATATTATAATTATATCTATAATTCCTAATAGCTATATAGAAAAGTAAAGCTTACTATACCCCTTAAGAAGAAGTATTTTACTATAGTTATATTAAATAATAATTATATAATAATAATATATCTTAAGATCTTATAGTTTATAGTATATAATAATAGGAAATATTATATTATTATATAAGTTACCTTAATTATAAATTAGTAACTTTAGATTTTATACCCTAGGGTATAAAGATATTATATTATATTATATTAAATAATATAATATATTAGCTTAGAGACTTAACTTAGTAATTATTAATTTATACCTTAGGGTTAAAATATATAAGCTACCTTTTCTAAATAATAACCTTAGCTTATACCCTAGGGTTAAAAACTTCTAGTACTACTTACTTTATATAAATATTTAAGGCTATTAACTTTTACTTTAATAACCTACCTTTTATTATCTATTCTTACGCTATAACCTAAGCCTAACCTAACCCCCAAGACGCCTGGGAATAAAGGTTATACTATTACTTTTAATATTTTACAGTTATTTAGATACTAAATAAGGGCTTAAGATCGGTATATCTATAGTGTACAGTATCTAATTATATAATCTTATTAAATATTCGTAAAGGCAAGGCTAGAATATCGAGGCATTAAAGGATAAGAGAAACTTTTTATTACAGGTAGGGAAAAGGTGTACGTTTTGGCTATCTTCGGGCCCGAGCATATAGTTCAATCCGTAATTGAACTAATGCAGGGATAATACGAGCATGTATGATCTTCTTAAGCAGGATAAAACCCTGCACAAGCTATGGCACATATTTAACTTTTGTTGATCCTTTGGTCGTTGTGCGCCTATTGAACTTACAGTATATATATTTCGTATAGCCTTGGTTTTGCATAACGATTTGAGATGGTAGATTCGTCATGGGACCAGGAACAAAGGAACTGCCGCATACGATATTACTTTAGCAAGATCACACGCTCACAAGTGCGGCAGCGGTGCATAAGCACGGATCAAAATCTTCAAGGTCGCCTGAACCACTGCTGCGTGTATTCAGGGTGTGGTAGCATTAACCATGACACTCTTTTCGTCACTCTACCACATGCTTCTCAGCTGCCAAACATATCACAGTTGGATAAAGAGGTAAATGCCTTGCTAGATCTACCGACTGACTGGTAGGCAGAGAATTCTTTTTATTGGCCTTTAGTCTTCGGGGTCGTTTGACTGCGTGGCCGGCACAGGTGCGTGCGACAGGTGGCCCGTCTGCCTCCGAATTCGTGCCCGCATACTTCTCCAACTCCTCCTACCTCGATCACATCCTCAACAGCCTCTGTCTCTGTATTTGATTACGCTAGTTCGGAAACACGTTATTAAGCTACTAAAACCCCAAACAATGTCATAAACATCATGTTGAAATTTGGTATTGCCCTTCTCGTCTTACCTCTACTCAGCTGACTAACTTTTTTCTCCAAACTAGCTGCTGTGTGAGTGAGATTGTCAAAGACTCTTCGGCCGAAACGCCATGAAAGTAACATTTTTCATATTTTCAAGTGGATCAACAGACTGTGCGGGTTACGTTCGATAAATTATAGGTCTTATCGTGCTGGTTGAGCCGTTTCATAGGAGCACGCTGTCAATTCGCAATGTCGTACCCGAGCGTCGGCCCCGAGCATTATTGATCTGCCCGAAGCTGTTGAGAGAAGGGTTTGATCTCAAAAGTACGTATTATGGTGGCTGCTACCATAGGATTAGTTCGTAATCTTACATTCTTACATGGTAGGAAGATGGCTACGTTACATTTATCGTATCTGCATGAACAAGGCCCGAGCTCCCCGGGGGTTTACGTAACCATGGACGGGAAGAGGGTCGAGTTCGAGGACACGGACGGGATGGTGAGGACGGTCAAGTGCAACTCGGGCATCGCGTGGATCTTACAGGTCAGGCTCATGCCCGTAGTCGAGCAGCACTACCCGAGCGAGCGTGATGTCGTTGGAGGTCCCGAGGGGGCCATCGAGGCCGGGTACGCCGAGAATGGGTGTTGCTGGGATGGCAATCTTCGCCAGATGATAGCATGAGTTGTTAAACTGGTTGTTGTTGGCCTTGCCGGGAAAGGCTGCTGAGGGCAGATTAAACGGTGAGGATATGGCTAGGCAATGTCCCTTTATTTCGAGTGCTAAATTGAGAGCTGAAAGGTCTTATGGTAAAAGGAAAAGTTAGTTGTGAATCGAGAAATGTAGATTGACTTGCGCTTGAGATACTAGTTATCATGATTGAAGAGAAAGTGAGTCGTCGTGTTCATATCTTGTCCGGGTGACTTGACAGACGGGATGGATGATATTGGTCCAGCTAGCTGAGTCCAGTGTGCCGACCAACACTTGATTAATATTAACGCTAATTCAGCCCTTTGCGGCTTAAAGTATCTAATATCCATCCTGTCCTGATACGACTTCACCAACCTCACCAACCTCACCACCATTACATCCGTATCAACACTCCAATCCCATCCCTTTCGCCCTTATACACCCTTGCGCCTCGTCAACCTGCCTTGCATATTCTGTTGCCGACAAGTCTTCGACCTTATCGACTAGCTTGCTCAGAATGCCGGACCAGCCGTACATCGGCCTCGGGATTTGGAGGGGATTGTTTTCAAGGTCGCTCCGGACTGGGAGAGGATCTTGATTGGTACTTGAAGCTTATGACGTCTCAACGAGACATATCGTTCCATCCACAACATCATCATCGTCAGCATCAGCACCAACAAGAACCGATCACCACCGACGCGCGCCTGCGCTCCAAGCATGGAGATTGCGCACCAAGACTCACCACCACCCGAACTGCCCGGCGCCCCTCTTTCGCACCCGGTCATGCTCCAGAGAAAGGTCACCCCGACCGAGCGCAAGTCTCCCAAGCTGCCTTCGCCACCATCCTCAAGCGATCGTCGACGAGCTCGTACCGCCGCCGATGAGCTGCCCGAGATATTCGTCGTAGCCAAGCGAGACTATGAGACACGGGCCGACCTCTCAAAAAGGCTGAGAAGTGTCCCCCTTAGCAACCAAGACTACGTCCGCTTCCTCTCTGACGTAGAGACGACCTTCCGCCGTTTCGACTACGACGCCCGCTGCGGCCGTCTCGTCATTCGGATGCCTTCAAGAATCCATGACCTGTTTGCCTAGCCCATTTCCAACGCTATAGTACTTGGATTATCGGAGCTTGGTCGTGGCAATGCAGACCTGTTCCTATTAACAGCCAATATCCACAAGGACATGTCCTCCAACATTTCTCCGTATGACACTGACGACCCAAGCGAAGACGGGGTCATTAGGCAGCGCTCTCGCGATGGACAGTTCATCTTCAGTTCTGGTTTCGCGACTGTGGTCATTGAAGTCGCATACAGCCAAGACAAGAAGCTCCTTTGTAAGGCTGCCAAGTAATACATCCACTACAGCTGGGGAGAAATCAAGGCCGTTATCTGGCTTTCTCTCAACAAATCGGAGGGGTCCACCGTGTCGGTTTGGAAGCCTAGGTACTATCCCGAATAAGCCAGCGATCAGCTCGTGATGAAGACAGAGCATGTTGCCAGCCAGAGGTGTGATCACGTTGATCAACTAACAGCTCTAGCCTTTCCGCACCGCCGATGGTAGCTCGATCAATGGAGACCACCAACTTGAACTTGATCTGTACGACTTTGTCCCTACTAAAAACTGCAGCGAGTATCTGAATCCCTCCATTGAGACGCGACGTGACGCGGTGGATTCCCGAGCGGCAACCAGGGCCTGGAATACTCCCAATACCAGCATCAAACAAACGCCAAATGCTTGGCTTGCGACCTCACCCTTGCTTGGAGAATGTCGGAGCGTCTAAGTAGGGTGAACGAACCCAATTGGTGGAAAATGAAGTCAATCAATATTGACTTGGGATTTAATTGTTGTTCTTGACGCGATGTAAATGAATCACAAAGTAATACTAGCGGCTAAGCGCGGGATACCTGAAACAATTAAACTTGGTTTGTGTCAGCTAGTTCTGCTCGTTCGTAGCGCTGTTGGATGTACGGATAGTCAAGCCACGTTGAAAACGTCAAAAGCGGGACTGTGGCACTGGTGTGAATGATGTTCATTTAGCTACGTTATATGGGCAAGAAGCCCTCAAGAAATCCGCGATAATGACTTAGCTATAGTGGGGTCTCCTCTAATTTATCGCAAGAGCAATGTGCCATTTGTTGCAGGAGGCTTGGTGCTGGTGTACGCACTGTATGGAAGCCCGATGATTATCGGAGTTACACTGTGCATGCTGATCCAAGTACTGTACGTGGTGACCCACTCTCGAGGTTTCATCCGAGGTTCTTCCGTGAGAATCGATTCTCGTCAATTCCAGCCCTCACTTCTTCTCCCTCACATCATCACTCTTCCTCCTCCTATCGACGAACACCCCCAAAACAACGTCTCGCATCGCGTCCAGAAGAGGCGGCTCCTCGCGCTACAGACCGTATAAAATTCCGACTTGCACCCTTCAAATGAGCGCGTCAAGCCTCCTTTGCTGGAACAACCGGGGACTGTAGAAGGGACCTGCAGAGTTCTCGCAGTTCGCTGGAGACTTTGCAGGTCGCCTGTCGTCGAAGCTGTTCCTCCTTCTGGACACGGGTGTGGCTAGGTGAGTTGGCTTGTTCTGGTAGACAAACTAATCGTAGAAATGCCGCCCCGACCGATCAATATGTCGCTCGATTTACAGCATACTACGAAAGCCGTGGTGGCGTGGGCAATGGAGGACGGTACGATGCAGTTTTTGACCAGGCCGGATCCGAAATCGAGTGCCATCACGCTCAAGACGTGGTTCAACACCGAGGCTGCTTTTTTTGAGCTGGCTGTGCCTATTAAGCTTAAGGGCGTTGGTGTCGTCGCGGATGCCATTCTTCGAGTTTGTGCGTCATCCATCGTTTGTCTTCAGACTGTCAAGAGCCCGACTGTCCCCCCAGCAATAGGAGAGGCGTTCAAGTCTACTACTCTGAGTCTCGACTTCACGTTGAGCCGCCCTCCCGCCGTCATTGTCCACGCCGCTGCTTCCGAGCCGTTATCTCCATCGAAAAGATCCTCCGGAGTAGTCCTCGATGCTATACGTCATCTATCCAAGACCACCGCCTTCTCCATCCACATCGATGCTCGAAACGCGCCGCCCAATATGCAACAAGTCACCGATACAGCCAGTCAAGGCCTCTTCAGGTCCTGCAGCACCCGATACCATATCGCGAGTATGTACGGCGGCGTCGGAGGCAAGCTCGCCGACTCGTCAGACTCAGCCGATACAGCGCCGCCTCCGTCTTACCAAGAAACCACATCCTCCCCGCCTCCTCCGCCTCCCCCGATCCAGCAGCCCGCGAGCAAAAAGCGCCCTCGCCAGGATACCAATACCGATACCGAACGTGACGACATCAGTCTCCTCTGGGGCGAACTCCGCGCTATCAAGGAAGCGCAAAGCCGAGTCGATGTCAAACAAGTACAAGGTCGAGTCGAAGCCTTGGAGACGGAGAACCAGAAGCTGAAGCAGCAAAACAGGGAGCTGACTCAAAGCCTTGTCAACCTGCAAGAGCGATACGACGCCTTGGAAGATCGTTTTGCGGCCCTTGATTCCAAGAATGAGGAGCATGCAGATATCTATGACTGCGAGTTCTCGGACTTGCGTGAAAACATGGTCAGGCTTGAGGAGGTCGTTGATTTTGTCCACGAAGGAGGAGTTCGTGACGAGTCACTCAAGGTCATTAAAGACGCTGTTGTCCAGGAGATCATGACGCGGCTGGCCAATGGGTGAGTCTCGTTGTCGTCGTGTCTCAACAAATGATTTGACCTCTCTCGGAATGCTTCCCATGTCGAGATCTGATCTTATGTCGCTGTACGACACTGGATTCCCACGACAACGGTGCCTGTCGGACCGCTAATTGAGGGACACCATCAACCGCGTCAAGGACGCATCATCGCTTCAGCCATCGTCGACAGACCCCAAATTGAGTGACTCGTCGCTTCATCCCCAGCATCCTTGACCTCGATGTCAGGTCACAGTCGGTCGACCGTGAAGAACACTTTCAAGACCCTGGCCCAAGGCGTTAGTGTCACAATTGCACTTCGCTACCAAGACCTGATGAGGGAAGGAAAACAGGGAATCCACTGGCCTGTGACATCGCTAAACCTTGTACCACGCGCAGAATATCTCAGGCCTCGGGGACCATCCAAGTTGTATGTCACAGGCACTTGCGCTCGACGGGAGCAGTGTCTCACTGGAGTCGATATTCGCTGGTCGCAGAATGACAGTTTTAGCAACACTCATAACGGCCTTTGCCCAGAAGTCATAAAGACCATGCAAGTCAAAGAGTACGCATTCACTGTCAGTGCTCATGAGACTCAACGCCCTGCTGGAAGCAAGGTTATCTTTGCATCCTTGTTGCCATCAAATCAGCACACTACCTTCGGTCAAAGCTTGAGTGCCTCTCGCTCATCCCGTCTACGTGTCAGGAAAACGAAATGATGACAACACCCCATACCCATAATGATTACAGACGCTTAGCCTTGAAAGCGTGAGACCTCAAAACTGTCTTTGAGCCTCTCATGCATGAGGTAACCGGACTCGTAAAAGGATGGGATCACGGCTAATATCGCGCCAGGCGGGTAAGGCAGTCCTCCAAGAGTTCCACGTTTGCAGAACCTGTGGAGTCATGTATTCGGTATTAGCGTAGCCAGAGTCATCAGCGGCCTAGATGCTAAAAAGACCTGCCACGGCAATAGGAACTACCAAGCGTCCAAGCCCAAGGCAGCAATGTTGAAAGCGTCAGGTTACTGTCAAAGCACGTACAAGTGCTCACTTCATTTGACATTGGCGGCGTGGAGGTTCTCAGTATCTTTTAGGGCCCTCACATTTAGTAGGCAACACTTTTTGCCCGATATCTAAGCCAAGTGCTCCTAAGCCTCATACAGCTGGAGACAGCAAGCTCCAGAAGAGCAAGTTTTTTAGTAGAAGAGTTTAATTATACGCTCTCTGTTATTCTGCTTGTAGTTTCCTCTTGTTTTCTTGCTTGCTATGACTTCATTTACCCCAGGCAAGTATCTAGGGAATAGGGTAAAGGATATACAGGTAGCTTTACTTTTATTAATCCTATCTATAAAACCAATTTATTACATTGCATTATACAACCCCCTTATATAACTAATATCCCTTATTAAGTTTAATAGATTGTTTTTATTTAATTGTTTTTATTTAATTATTTTTATTTAATTATTTTTATTTAATTATCTCTATTTAATTGTTTCTATTTAATTTCTTCTTTGAACTCTTCCTATCTCTTAACTCTTAACTAGGCAATCAGGCTAATTAACAGTTAAAAAAACAGAAAAGGTTTTTACATAACTTTTCTCTCCCCAAGGATGATCGCAGGTCAGCCAAATCCAGCTGGACAGACGGGACTAAACCGACCGTGATTATCCTAAAGCATACATGAATTCTCCAATCTTCTATCCTCCAGAATCCCACCAGCAACAACACAATCAATTGGCCTCTACCATATCGCTGTCAGTCTCAAGCTCCAGCAGGTTATATCCCGGCAAAACCTTACCATCCACGATCCGCACCTCTTCCCCGGGCATAATCACGCGTCCTTTCTTTGCTTTCCTAGACTGCCTCTCAGCAACGAATTCCCGTCATTGCAAGCCAATACGTTCACCTCTGGGACTATGACAGCAGTGGCTTCTAATCGGCTGGCCAGACCGACCACTACAACGTCCATGTGGTTACTTGGAGAAATTGCCTTCCGCAATGAGGAGTTGCCAGTTTCACTGGCCGCGCCACATCCAGTTGGTACACGCCTCGTAGCTTCTAACGAGGTCAACCACGACCATATAATTACCTGAGTATACCTTTTGCAACTCCTTTCGCGCTCTTCGAGCGGATGATGGTCCGAACGAAAATGCTGCCGATCGGAGAAGATGTTGAGAATTGTCTTGATGGCTAGGTGGGTGGTTATTTCGGCCTCAACATTGGTAATGTAGTGATGCGGCGTCAGGATCAGAGGCTAGAGTAAGTTCGGCTCGTGGTGTGGAATGCGATCGATGTTATAGAGCAAATAAAAGGGCCTTATTGGGAATGTTACTACTTGTGGAGAGTATGTATTCCAGTGGAGGGAATGGTATCTTGGGAATGTGAGAAGGGGGGAGGGGGGGCGAGTTAAAGAATAGATACAGACTGAAAGTGAGGATCGCAGCTGCAAACATATAGACAATCAATCTAGCCTCCGCTTCCGGTCCACGTTTTGTTTCTCATTGACAAGGTTTTTGACAATCAACCCATCCAGCCGTGGCTCCGTCATCAATTCGGTTGGCCTTGTGACGGCGACGCCGCCGTCATCGATATGCAAAGTCAACAGTTCTTGTCTACGCGGCGTATGGTCAGAGTGAAAGCACGGCTCAAAATGCTGGCTGCACACGCTGTCCGGGTTTGGAAGAGTGGCTTGCAGTCGAAGCATGCGGTAGCCATCATCTGGATGTAGCGGTGTTGGCGGGAGCGATGAGGCGAGGCGGAGTCTGAGGCTTTGACGGATGGAGTTGGGGACAGCTGATCAGGGTGGCATTGTGTGGCATACGATGACAAGAGAGATGAATGAAGAGGAGGGGAGAAACAGAGAAGTAGGTGATGTGCATTTTGTTTCATGAGGGCCGATCAAGTGTCTGTTGGCGGCTTGTGCTGTGATACAGTACAATGTTGCAAACAGATATTTATTGATTGGTATGAGAAAACTATTACAACTCTCGGGATGGCAGCTGCCTATAAGGTTAAGCTTTAGGCTACGAACATAGATAATGAATGACAACACGATCTTTTTTCTTTTTCCGCTGTATGAACTATTGTAAACTAACTAAGCAGCGGACAAACAAACAGTAACAAGCTTACAGTAACGAAAACCCAGCTCCTGCCTTAGCTTTTAGGGGCTATTCTCGATACAAATCTTCTTCCATCCATCCATACCATCGCTATCAATTTTGGGCAAAAACGCCCGCAAATAAACATTCCTATCACTCGGGTCTAGCAAAATGCTTGCGCAAGTCACAGCAGCATGCCACCCCTCCTCGTCCTTCTCCTTGGTCATCTTCCCAGTGACCTTAACAACTGCCCGCATAATTACATCTTCGGCAGAGCGGTACTCCTGCGTCGTTGGAACACAAAGTTTGTCGGGGTCGTTGAACGGGTCTTTGTTCAAATCGAGGTTGAGGAGGCTGTGGCATGTTGTTCGCTTGCTAGGCCTTACGGTTTGGATGTCTGTGATGAGTGTGTGTGACTTACAGATCATGTGAATTGAGAGCCATTTAGGATCACCGTTCAGGCAGCTGATGTAAGTGTCGTGCAGTGCTGTTCCGAAGTCTTGATTGCTTGTGTAGGGTGTGCTGGTGGAGGTATCGGAGGCCTTGGCTACGACACCGAGTAGAGCAGTGATGATGTAACGATACATGCTGAAGACTTGGGTTGGTCTTTCTGTGCAAGTAAGACTCTGAGTTGGGTAATGAAGTTGAAAAAGACAAATGTCTGTAGACCAGGAGCCATTCTTGATGCAACATGGCATATATATGAGAAGGGGAACTGAACATGCCGCGCCGAACATGACTGAGAGTTCAGCGTGGTTTAAATGTTATGTTCATTCAGCTTTCCATCGCAGGCATCCCATAGCATTAGACACATATACAGTGCCATGTTCACTGTAAGAGATGATCGACATGAACAAGATCACGATCGTGTCGCTGTTGTTGTTGTTGTTATTACTGATTATGCTTACAGGGTCGGATCTAGTGGTATTCACGACCGACTTGGCCGTGCTCATCACGCTCAGGCTCTCAGGTGGCGCCTTGGGCCCGAACAGATGACATCTTGGTGCGTGTTCTCGACCTTGTTCGACATCAACTCCCTCACCATGTTCTCATGCCTCTTCATCCTCGCCTTCAGATCTGCGTTCTCAGACATTGTCCTGAACACCTTGGGTTTCAGCGTCTCGATCGGGTTCATCGTCGTCACTATAACCCTCACGTCGTTCAGGGCCTCGTTGCTCACGGTGGCCGCCTAGAACTCATTCTTGCCTTCGTTTGTGTTGGACATGTTGTTTGTAAGTATTCTCTTGGTGCAGACCTTGCTGCTATTCTCGTTTATGTATATATTCTTGCTCCTCAATGTGTACTTGTCCTACTTCATCTGGGGCTGACCTAGCCGGTCATGGCCGCGAACTTGGCGTCCACGTGTATGTTTATGCTCACGCTCATGTTTGTGTTCTTGCTCTAGATAAGCATCGGATCCGTCCCGTCGACAATGCCCGTGTCCAATGCTAGGATTCAGGGCTCATTCGTAAACAACTTCTGATACAAATGTAGACATTCCATGCCCTGTAGTGGTATGTTGCAGGACGATGGTTTCGGCGGCATCGGTAGCCCTATATGGCCCGTTATCCGGCAACGTCTTTATGTCCATTCTCGTAATGCAGTGGATTTTCGCTGATGCGTCCAGGTCCATCAAGTCGAAGTTGACTACGTTCGGCTCTCCGGCAACGCCCTTAGTGGTGTGTTAACGACTCCGGGGTCGGCCGTGAGCGTCATGTTTGACCTGTCCGTGACCCAGATCTTATGCGAGTCATCGTTCACCCTCACATACCCGTCATTGCATAACATCACGCCAGTCTTTATGTTATTACGGTGGTCAGTGTTCATATTCTAGCTCTTCTTGATATTTTGGTATGTGCCGATGTCTATATTCGTCTTTATGTGTCGATCTCCATCCTGATCTCTATAACAAGACCATGCACACAAACACGTGCACAGTTATGGATGCATGTATGAACACGATAGGATGGACATAAGTTTGGCTGCCATAAAAGGACTTTCTACCAATAGTAAAATAAGGCTCCACCTATCTTTAGCCCCAATCCCAAAGCGAACCTAGCAACAGTATCACTCAAACTTAGCCCCATCCAACTCCCACCTTACTTTCTTCCCCAAAGTCTTCGCCTTCTCCTCATCAGCCCGTCTCACTGCCTTATCCAGCGGAAACAGATGAGCCTTCTCACCACTCCACTTTATGCCGTATCCCCGTTGTCGAACGATGCGCTCATCTCGCCGACGAATCGCGTGGCGCTGGTAGCACCAATCTCGGAACTGGGTTGGGGGCTTCCACTTATCGTCGTCCAGGGCCGGGTTTGAATGTACGTGTTGTTCAGTGATTTGTTCCCCAGCTTGGTGGGTTAAATTTGAGGGCGGCGAATGTTGGTCATCCTGTTGATTGAGAGAAGACATCAGCATATTCTGACGTTTGCGATAGTCTTGAAAACTATTCTAGATTCTTTCACAACGGCGATAGCCCACTGGGTCGAGACGTTTCTTTCTAACATGCCAGGGTTCATTCGTCTTGGAGACCTCTGTGGTCGGTGGGAGTTCATGATCCTGTTGATTGAGAGAAGTCGTTGGCTTATTCTTGCGTTTCGAGTTTGCATGAGCACCGGCAATGTGCTCTGGACGACCTGTCTGTGCAACGGGCTGTGAGGGTTCAGTCTTGATAGTGCCACGCTTGGAAACCTTGTCAGCCTGTGAAAGATCGTTCTCCTCGGTCGTTTGACCAGATGCCGCATCAACCGTCTCAGTAGCATCTTCAAGGTGAGTCATCTTACGCTCTTTTGCCAACTTGAGAGCATCTTTAGAACACTCCTCCATCAATAAGTTGCCCTCATCTATTAATCTCTTCTTCTCCCCTTCTCCCATGGTCTTACTCCAGTTTGCGATGTTGTTAGTGATCCACGCAATAACATTGACCTTACGCCCGTCCCAAGACTTGATCCACAGTTCCTCTTTGTTACTCTCGGGCATTTCCATCGCCAACCCAAGAATCCAGGCGATTTGCACATTCTTCTCCTTCAACTTCCTGATAACCTCAGCATGTCCTGAACTGTCTGCTTGTTCGAGATGGTCGATAAGACGGAGAAGTTGCCGTGCTCGTTCAGATCTACAAACTCCTGTAAAGAGAATATCATCAGCTTCAGACTCTGAATCGGAGTGATAGTCATCAGACTTATCCTTAGCCTTTACTTGACCTGTCATTCTTGTGAGTGAGTTGTAACCGTGAATAAGTTGTGTATGAGTTTTGAGTAAGTCGTGAGTGAGCTGTTGGTAAGTTGTTAGTGGGTTGTTAGTAAGTCAGTAAGTTATCGGGGAGTTGTCAGTGTCGTTAGTGTTGTTAGTGTCGTTAGTTTCGTTAGTGTTGTTGGTAAAAAGGATGTGATGGTGGATGTTGTGATAGAAGAAGCTGGAAAGAAGTAGTGTATTTATACATGGGCTCTTGGAGGTGACATGGTACCAGTTCTTTGTGTGATGATCGGAGACAACGTAGTGTTCTTTGTTCGATGGGTTGAATGAGGTAGCATGTCTACTAAACGTACGTTTGACCATATGGATGTCGCCAGTCACAGGGCAGGACAAGAAACTACCCTGGAACAAGTAACATCAAAGATGTAATTCGAAATGAGACGTTATATATTCAATTGTGTGGTAGATAAAACAGAATCACCCCTGAGCAAACAATGCAACAACTCTAAGAACAGGCTCATTAAATACATAAGGAAACAGAACAACACCAATAACACTGTGTAATGTAATCTCATCCTTTCCACGATTACACGGGCATATCGTCATTGCCCATATCAACTCCGTTTCCCTTCCTCCCCCTCCGGCGTCTACTCTTCCCATATCCAATCTGACCTTGACCTCCAATCCCACCACCACCACTGTTCAAGCTCTGTAGCACAAGTTCATAGCGCTTTAGCTTGGTCTCATGTTTCACAGCCCTTTGAACGTGCTAGCGCATCTGTTCATTGCACTCGAGCATGAACTGGGAAATACTGTTCGGATCCGACATGCCGACACCGTCTTCATTGAGCGGAGGGACATTTGTGGCCACTGCCGAGCCGAGTCGCGGGCGGGGTGTCATTGCGATGGGGGTTTAAGTATGCGGTCGAGGCCGCGACAACCCAGGTGGTCCCGGCGACGGCTGCAAGGATAGGGCCTGGAGTAGCTGGACTAAGAGGCGTGGATGGTTTAGTGACGACTCTTGGGAAGTTCGACAAGAGGCTTGCCCGTCCTCTCGTCGCTGCCCTATTATTATCAGCAGTGTTTGAGATGTGGAGGTTGGCTTACTGACTCGGTCGACTAGACCTCTTAACTGTGCGCTTATTGGCAGTCTGGGTAAACATGCGTCCCTACTGCTGGTGCAAAACCTTGCCTGGCGTCGAGGGGAGATGCAAGAATTTGCTTATGTCGGTGACACTTGACATAAAGCTGTTGGTGCGTGTACGAAGATTATATGGCGGCTCGGAAATCTTGTATAAAAGAAGGTCCTATGGCGAAGGGAATATGTATCAATGTAAACTTCTGGTCGTCGGACGTGATGCTGGCGGTATCGAGAAAGGTTTATGGTGTCATGTGGCGGCAAAGGACTTCCTTGTGAAATAGTACTGGAATGCTCTTGTCTCTCTCATCATGCTGCATAGGAGACGGCTGATGAGGCGTTTTGGAAGTGGGCCGAGCAGGGGAGACTTAGGTAGCAATGACTCTAGCGTGCGGTTGGAACCCATTACCAGTGCTTGAAAGCTCCCAGAATTGCAACTTTCCATTGGGGAATGGTCTCAAGACTGGAGGACGACCTCTGCGGGTATACCTGCGTGACGGAGTGACAACTTCGAAAGGACCATCGCTGTGCCACGGACGCGAAGGCGAAGCTTGAGTTGGCAGCGCTTGACCACCACCCACGGCGCCGTTGGGCTTATACAATGTTGAAAGAGTACGAGAATCAATGCGAGAGATCTCGGCATCCCCTGCGCCGGCACTGTTCATCACTGGATGTACATGTAGACCAGACGTGGCCGGCTTGCCTGTCAGCTCACCAATGCGTTGCATCAGATATCTGCTTTTCTTGGCTGAGGGTATCCTGCGAACGGACAAAAACGACGCTTCTCTCCGATACTGCCAACAGGCACGCAATCGTATCAGCAATCCAGTCGCAGGTATGACTTGCTCAGACCGCTTACCAGTTATAGCGAGATTACGAACAAGATCGTCGGCATTTGGGGATTCTAATATATCATGGACAAGACTGACTTGAGCGTATTCGCGGCCGATGATTGGTGTGACGTCTTCGTGACGGAACTTTTCATCAAGTCCGCCCGTCTTTCCGAGTCTGGTGAGTGTAGAGATAGAGCCCATTGTGCGTACTTTCATGTATGGTCCTGGGCTATAGGTATTTACTACCATTGACTATGGACTGGGTAGGCAGTAATTCAGCATGAATAATCAGTCCAAGACTTTAGGAAAAAGAAACCGAGAGACTTGGTGATATAGATCTGATTGCGCCTCGCTGATAGCGGAGCTGTCCGAACTGTAAATTTGAACTCACCAGTCAAAGGTACTGACTGCACAGTGGCGAGCCGCCAGACGAGGTCACCTGCGATTAGTATCTCCAACAGCGTCGTCGGGATATTTCTAACTGCCGAACATCCTTACTTACAGTACAGGGGCATCTCTGAAAAGTTCCACTAGCCTTGCAAACTCTAATGATGCCACGTCAACGGAAAAGATATAGCTTTGCTGTAATACCTAGCCTAGCCTCGGTGCTTTGCCCGATATAAAAACATCTGTAGATTGAATGGTCTAGAACTGCCAAGTTTTGAATATATTATTATGAGGTCTAACCTTGTCAATGTAGTGCAAAGGCTATTCCTTAGGTACGTAATTGTGCTGTATCTTTATGTCGGTTAATAATGTTTCTTTACGCCTCGCGCAGATCTATCCCTGTATATAGAATTATCACAGCATTAGACTTGTATAGGTCTAGGCAGCTATCTAAGTAGAGGGGCAGGGTCAGTCTTGGGAACAGGAAAGGCTACAGCGATTGAGCACGGTGCTGTAACCGGAAATCGCACAAGAAACGTAACACGTAGTGTTGGATTTTCACTCTACCTAGGCACAACTCCTGGTAGGTTCTGGCCTATAACTAACGGAGTGGACATAAAGTTTAGGTTGTAGAGATAGGCTATCTTTTCTGTGATTGAATTTAGACCCGAACTGATATTTAGCACATTAAACATCGCAGTTGGTGCACAAGAGATCTGCTTTCGACGCCGAATCAGGATCAAAGAAAATGAAACAGAACCCAACAGCTGCGAATATGGATCTCTCAGGACTTGTCCGTCGAGTCTGCTGGGAGCCTGCGGCTTTATCGAAACAAGTATTGGCTTTTGACACGGTTGAATTCTTGGTCCCACGACATGACGAGAATTACTACAAATTACTCTTTTCGGCTTACCAGGAGCAGGTCGTCAGCGAGGGGTATGCAACGGCTGTGTTGGCCTGCATCTCGGATGTCGAATCGTTCCTATCAAGCCATACCATATTTGTCCATATACCCAGCATCCCCAAAACCAAACACTCTGTCCATCTGGCTGTCAGTAAGTCTTGCTACAGACTCATCGAAGCCGCCCAGCTGCTACAACCACGTCAGAGGTCTGGACCGGCCTCGGCATATAAGCTGTTCTCTCTCTCCATCTCTGGTGACAGCATCAGTGGACTGGTAACGGCGCCGCTTTTCGGCCTAGGGCGAGTGATAAAAAGTGAAGTTCCCGACATTTTCCGAGGCGTGTTCGAAACTGACAAACGTGTCTTTCCAACGGCAGCCATCAGATATGCAAGAGGCTTTAATATTGTCCGTATCTATTATCGCACGGCACAGACGGATTTACTAGAGCCTTTTCTTGACAAGCCTGCCGTTTCTGCACTTTCGCCATTGCAACTAAGTACGGAAGGCAAATACCTCGTCACAAGCAGGACTCTAGGTATGGGCCTAGAGATCGCAACGTGGTTTGGGTATCGTGGCGCTCGAAACTTGGTTTTAGTATCCCGCCGCGGGCATCCATCAAGCCAAGGCAGCACTGAGCAACATGGGGATGATGAAAAGTTTCTCTTGCGTATTAAGGACCTTGAGACCTTAGGTGTGACGGTCCACGTTCTAGCCATTGATGTGAGCAAGAGTAGTGCTGCTTCTGAGATACGCCTAGATATAGACCATCTGGCCTTGCCACCAGTGAAGGGAGTCGTACATGCAGCTGGTATTGCAGGGTACCATACTCTCGAGCGCTGTTCATCCTCGGATATGGCTGAGGTGCTTGCACCCAATGTCATAGGTGCCCTCGCGCTCGACAGCCTCTTTCCGTCTGGCAGCCTCGACTTCCTCGACCTTATCTGCTCTATCGGACAGCTAGTCGGATTTGAAGGACAGCTGTGCTATGCCCCAGCTAATGCCTTCATTGACCGGCTAGCAGAGCACCGATCGCGGCAAAGAGACAATACCTCATCCATGCTATGGTCTTGTTGGCGCGGTGTGGGACTAAACGCACAGAACAAGTCGTCGATGCGCATGATCTCCCGGGGCATGCAAGATAGAGGGCTTTCTGACATCAGCCAGGATGAGGCATTTGAGGCTTGGGACTATATATCTAGCCTCAAGACCGACCACGCCGTCATCGTACGAGCGATAGAGTTAGATGCTAATAAACCACCACGCCATCCCATTCTTCGGAGCACTGTACCACGTCAACAGAGCTGGAGTGAATGTCCCGAGCATGCTGTGGCCGTGGTAGGTTTCGCATGTCAAACCGCAGCTGGGGAGACGGCTAAAGACCTCTGGCAAGTCCTCCTCGAAGGTAAGAGTATGGTCCGCGAGGTCTCCCCTGAGAGGTTCCCTGAGGCAGCGAGTATGAAGCTCAAGACCAGGCTGTGGGCCAACCTGATGTCTGACGTCGACTCGTTCGACCACCAGTTCTTCAAAACGACAAAGCGTAAAGCGGCCGCCCTTGATCCACATCAGCGTCTCCTACTCCAAACAACATACCACGCGCTGGAGTCTGCTGGTTGGCTCAGCGACAACAGCCCGGAGGGAAACAACGATTGCAAGGAAGGCCAAGGCCATACCACAGGCTGTTTTTTTAGGAATGAACGCACCCGACTGGCCGCTCAACTTGGCCAGTAACCCAGTGTCCCCCTTTACCGGCGGGGGGATGCTGCGGTCCTTCGTTGCGGGACGGCTGAGCCATCACTTCCGCTGGACAGGCCCATCGCATACCATAGACACGGCCTGCTCTTCCGCAATGGTTGCCCTGCATCAGGACTGCAGCTCACTGCGACTAGAGGAGTGCTCTCGTGCTGTCGCTGGCGGCGCTAACCTCATCACCAACCTAGCCCTGTTCGACGCAATGCACACCGGCGGCTTCCTCAGCAAGACGGGCGCCTGCAAGAGATTTGATGCAGCTGCCGACGGCTATTGTCGTGGTGAGGCCGTCGACGTGGTTGTGCTCAAGCCTCTCGCCGGCGCTCTCGCTGATAAAGAGAACATCCACGATGTGATCCTCGCGACGGGCAACAACCAGAACACGAAAGGAACCACCATCATCAATCCCGTCTTGGAGAGCCAGGCCGCTCTGTATCGCCATGTCCTGAAGCGCGCTGGATTGAGTGCTAAAGACGTGTCCTACGTTGAAGCCCATGGTACAGGCACTCGTGCCGGGGACCTTGTCGAGATGGGTTCCATACGTCAAGTACTAGGTGAAAGCCGTAGAGCTACTACACTGCATGTTGGCTCTCTGAAGGCCAACATCGGGCACTCTGAGGGTGCGTCTGGCGTTATCTCACTGATCAAGGTCTTGCTCATGATGCGGCATGGAATGATCACACCACAAGCCCATTTTAGGGACTTGAATCCGGATATACAGCCTCTTGAGCTTGACGGGCTCGCAATCTCAACGACACGTCAAGACTGGGCCGACAGAAGACGATGAGCCTTGGTCAACAGCTATGGGGCGTCTGGGAATAATGCCCTTGCTGTCGTTGCCCCCCCCCCCCACCATTTCCATCGACCTCAACCAGGATGGTGTCTGGACAGTCAGATGCAAGACGGCACCATGACTAGCCCAATACACGACGTGGCGTTTACACTGGCGACTAAACGAAATAGTCAACACCAGCATTTATTCTGCACAACAGCGGAATCCTGTGAGTCATACCCTGTGTGTGGACATCCGAGAGGGTATTGATTGTTGTCAATCAATCCAGTGAGAGACCTCCAGGCCCAGCTGTCCAACCCAGAAGGAAATCTCTTTATTAATCAGCACCCCAAACCTGTCGTATTGCTCTTCAGCGGACAGAACGGCAATACGGTGCCGTCAATCCAGACTCTATACAACAGCTCGGCACTTTTCCAGAATCACCTAATGAGTGTAATGAGGCCATGGAGCTGCTCAATTTGCTCAGCCTCTTCCCAGCCGTGTTGCAACGACTCCAAGGTGAAAGAGATCTTATCCTCCGCCATGCTGCCATATTCGCCATTCAATACTCAAGCGGTATGTGTTGGCTCGAATCTGGTCTCAAGCTGCAGGCAGTCTGTGGTCACTCTTTTGGAGAGTGGGCAGCAGCAACAGTCTCAGGAGTCATGACGCTCAAGGGGGGAATGAAGCTCGTTACAGGGTAAGTGTCTCTCCTATTCCTATATGATAAAAGCTGATTGAGCGACTATGAAGTCGTGCATCCATCATTCACAGGTTTTGGGGCGAAGATCCTGGCGCCATGGTGGCTGTGGAAGCTGACCTAGTAAACATGAAAAGGAGCCCGGAGCAGTACCTGGAGCCTTTCTACGAGAGTTATCCTCTGGTCAGGCTCAGTGTCGCTTGCTACAACGGACCAAACAATTACGTCGTGGCAAGTTCGACACCCGACGTCGAGGTGCTCGAATCTTACCTGAAGGCCAGGGAGTTGGCAGGTGAGGCATTGCGCTTCAAAGTGCTCAAGGGGATGCACGCATATCATTCCCCGATGGCGGATCCAATACTCGACGAAAGTGCCAAGTTATCCGAAACGATACAGTTCAAGGTACCTGTTGAATACAATGCAAGGTCCTGTAAGAATAACGTGACTAATCAATCAATCAACTCCTTTCTTGACAGACTGCCGCATTGCCTTTTGAATCTTGCCATGTAGGGACATAGACCGGACCTGAATCCAACGTGATTGCCAGCAACACCCGAGGCCCCGTGTACTTCACACAAGCCATGGAAAGAATCAGCCGCCGTTTGGGCCTATCAATATTCCTCGAAGCAGGTATCGGCGGACCTATTATTGCTAACTGGTAAGGACCGCTCTACCGCAGACCAGAGACCAAGGCCAAGACCAAGGCCTCAACGTCTTCGTGCCCGTTGATGGAAAGGACCCAGCCGCATCTCTGGCAGAGGCTGTAGCTATTCTATGGAGAAGTGGCATATCCAATGTCCAGTTCTGGCCATTCCATAAAATTCAACAAGCCGTCTACTCTACTGCTGTTCTACCCCCGTACCAGTTCGACAAGAACAGACATTGGCTGGATTACGCCCCCGGCTGGTGGGTGACACCCCAACAACATCTTCAACATGTCTCCATTGCAGGAATGCGAGCGATTTCCCATACATAGCTATGGTGGAGAGCCGAAAGGACACCGGCACAGCCACATTTAAGGTAGATCCGCGCAGCCGACGTTACCAGGAGATCTTCCAGGGCCATAATGTCGTCGGATCACCTATATGTCCTGTAGCCATGTACTTAGAGCTGGCTACGCTAGGCGTCAGCTCGTTGACCACGATGCAGGGCTTGAGCATGACAGTGGAAAACCTAACAATCAAGGCGCCACTAGGCCTGGACACCGTGACATCCATCAGCCTGACCATGACAACAAGGCTAGGTACGGAGTGGGAGTGGGATTTTCAGCTTTCCTCTACCAGGCAAGGCAGCAAGCCAACGTTGCATGCTGCTGGCATTGTGGCCCTGAAAAGCACAAGCCGCAATGTTCAAGACGACAATGGCGATATATGGGCCGCAACTACGCGGCTACTCGACCAGAAAAGCGATGCCGATGCCTTGCGAGGTGCCACGGTTTATAAAATGTTCTCTGCCATGTACCGCGATCTTAGACACCTGGCGGCCAAGGGCGGTGAGGCTGCAGGCGACATCACAATTCCTACGTATACCCTTGACCCTGTCGTCGGGATGTCCAACCGTGTTATCGCCGATCCCATTGTTCTAGATACCTTCTTGCAGGTTCTAGGGATATTTGTGCATTCGTTACGTGACGTAGGGCAAGACGGTAGTGAGGAGGAGCAGGGTGACATGTCCTACATCTGCACTGGCATAGGGTCGGTCCGGCCAATGGATTGGCCGAGCCCAAGTAACAGGCAATTTATGGTTTATGCGCGGATAGTCCATGAAGACCAGAGAATAGTGGTCCTCGATGTATCCGCGCTGGGCAAAAACACAAGAAGACCTGTTTGGTCTGTCGAAGCCCTTCAGTTTGCCAGAGTGCCGCGGGTTTGCCTAGCCAAAGCGTTGGCAGAGGTCAAGGTTGACATATTCGGCAGCGAGCAGCAGCAACCAAGTGTTCAACAAAAGAAGAGTGTCACGCCCCAAGCCCAGAGATCCAAGCTTGTGCACCAAGCTCAGCTCACTCTAGATCCCCCTGTTGACCTACTTCTCAACGGTGTCCGTGAGATTCTGGCTCGGTGCCTAGACATGGAGGCTCAGCAAATAACCAGAGAAGCCACGCTGGACGATCTAGGAGCGGATTCACTTATTGGTCCCGAGGTAGCAGCCAACCTGTCCAATCGGTTCAACGCGAGAATTTCGATGGACGATTTCGCCCAGGCTACTGACGTTGCTTCTCTTTGTGCTCTAGTCAGCATGATATCTCAGGATGGGGACCTCGAGGCTAGTCACGCTCTCCGACCGAGCGATCAAGTGATGCACAGGACATGCGAGATACTCGGTGATTCGCTCGGTCTGGAATCAAGTGACATACAACCCGACTCGAAGCTCGAGGACCTAGGGATTGACTCTCTTGTTCCAGTCGAGATCATTAGTAACCCAAAGGAAGCGTTCAATACCGATATCACGTCATCAGAGCTTGCTTCAGCGACTGATGTGGCGTATGTTGATCAGCTTGTGACCGGACTGCTGAGCACTTCTCGGTCGTCAAGCACCTCACTGGGACTCTCAACACCAGACGTATCGGCAAATAACGGCTCCGAGTCATTTCACAACGCCTTTCTTCAGGTCCGTGGAAGCTTTGACTACCACGCCAACGACACCAAACTCACTGGTTACTGGGATCTTGCCTATCCGGAACAGTTGAACGTTGTGGCGGTATTTATTGTTGAAGCATTTGAGAAGCTTGTCTGTGCTGTGTGACCCTATAAGGAGAAGGAGAAACTCTCTGATCTAGGTGCAATACTCGCCAAGTGCCAGAGAGAGTTAACTTGACTATGGGATATATTGGCAGAAGCTGGATTTGTCGAGAAAACTTCGGTTGGCTTCTTGCGCGGCGCGACCAAACTGACCCTCAATAGCACCTACAGTAGTATAAGGCCTGCCAGGGAACTAAGCAGAGAGCTAATAGTGTCGTTCCCCCAGTTTGCGTCTGCTCACGGCCTGGCTGCTCTGCTTGGACCGCACCTGGCGGAATGTCTCACGGGCCAATCTGATCCCATCACTATTCTCTTCGGCAGCGATGCGAGCCGCGCGCTCCTCGATGACTCTTACGCCAACGGACCCGATCTCCGGGCCGCTACACACGTTCTATGTGACTTTATAGCAGCAGCAATATGCATAAATGCCATGACAGGGTCCAATGGAGAGCCTTCTCGCGTGTTGGAGGTCGGCGCGGGCACCGGAGGAACTACGCGGCATCTGGTTCCATAGGTCCAGGCAACTGGGTTACCTTTCACTTATACCTTCACCGATGTCTCTGTATCACTTGTTGCGCGGGCCAAGAAGTCACCGCTGTTCCGAAGCGTGCCTAAAATGGACTTTTGCAAGCTAGACATCGAGGAGGCACCACCTTTGAACCTCCTTGGTAGTTACCATCTTGTCATATCTAGCAACTGCGTGTATGCCACCCGTGACTTGAAATCCAGCCTACTGCATATCCGCCAGCTCTTGCGCCCTCGCGACGGGTGTCTGGCCTTGGTCGAGCTGACTCAGAAGCAGGCTTGGTACGACCTACTTTGGGGTTTTTTAGATGGTTGGTGGCTGTTTGATTATGTTCGTACTCACGTTCTTCAGAGTCCATGGGCTTTGGAGCGCTATATGCCTGACGCCGGCTTCTCTCATCTGGACTGGTCAGAGGGCGTCAGCCGTGAGTCGCGAGGGGTCCGTGTCATCTGCGGTCTAGTTGCCGATCTTGCCCATCCAAGCCACATCAATGCTCTTAACGAAACCCAATTCTGTTCCTCACCCATCCTCGGATTGTAGCCGTAACCTCTTCTTGGTCCCTGATGGCTGTGGGTCTGGCGCCGTCTTTAACCCGCTCGCCCCTCGGCTGGGCGCTATGGACAATCTGTCTGTCTACTACTTTATCGGCCCGTTTTTCCGTACCATGTCTCAGCTAACCCTTGGTTTGTTTTTATATCTTAAATCCTTTACTTGCCCTTTCGCTCTGCCGTGTCTTGGCTAACCCTTAGCTTCTTTTCCATATCCCAGACTCTTTGCTTTCCCTTTCTCTCTGCCGTGTCTCAGTCCCTATATCTAGGAGCTATGTTAGTTTAGTTATAGGCTGTTCTCTCCATTTACTCTGATTTTTAACCTGAAATATGATGTGGCGTATTATTAAATAACTGAAGGAGTCTCAAAGTTAGTTGCTCTTTTACCTTTCCCTCTCTGGTATTCTAGGGGTCCAGGGGCCTGGACACAAAGCATCCCTTAAAATTCCTTATATCCTGTTAGTTAATTAATGCACCAGTGCTGACTAAAGAGTTTGTTTTACTAATACTACTGTATGGTAAAGCATCCAGTAACGCAGATAAGAGGTATAAAAGCCCACTCCCATCACCCCGAACATCGATCTATAAAATCAACAACTTGAACATTGCACCACCACAAATAACAGCAATAGATCTTCTATCAGTTATCCACAAAAGCTTCAATCCGTCAATATGAAGTTCCCAGTTCTCGGCACCTTTGCAATGCTCGTCGCCATTGTCTACGCACAAGACTCTGACGACGAGATGCGAGGACCACTTGTTTATGTTTGTAGCATGAACATGCCTTTTAACTACTCAGGCCACTAACATGTTTCTAGGGTGGTGGTCAATGTGACGATTTCGGGAAAAGGTGTGGCTCGACTTTGGATTGCTGCGGTATTTACGTTTGCCGCGCTGTGGATGATAAGCCTTTCAAAATATGCAAGGTGGACGAATGCCGTGCTCTCGGCAAAGGTTGCCAGGTTGACTCGGAGTGTTGCAGTGGGGTTTGCACCTGGGTGGACCCCAAAAATCTCAATTCAGGCGCTCGGGAATGTAAGCAGGACCGAGCTTGCCGAACCGAAGGAGATATCTGTGACAACGACAAATATGCTTGCTGCAAGGGTCTCACATGCACTGGAGATCGCGACAAAACACGAAGATGCTACTAGGTGCGTGGGCGGAGCTTCTGGTCGCTTGGTACAGGCTATGCGTGGAATCTTCCTATTATGTGTGTCCGGGATACCTCTGTCAAGGTCCAAGAGACAATTACAAGTCTGCCAAAGTAGGAATGTAATCAAGATTCAAGGGTTACAATACGTCTAAGATACGATATGCTCTAGGGTGTGAAGCATGACAGGGGTAAATAGACAAAGCAGGATATGAATGTTCTACCGAGGCCCATTCCCAAAGTGAGGTGTAATATTGTGTTAAGCCTGCTCTTAATATTTTCTAATACGTTTTATAAAATATAACTTCCTTGCCTAAGTAAAGCTATTTTTAAAGTATTTAAGGTACTATCCTTAATAGTCCTTTTAATCTATTAATTAATAATAACATATAATAGCTACTAAGCTACTCTTGCCGCTGGAAAACATCGGTCATTGATCTTACTGGGATAGATGGTGATGACGAAGGGAGTCTTTTTGTTGCTCATAGTGGAGACTTGGGGACTTTTGAGCCAGATTCACAGCCCCAGCCGCCATTGGAGCAGGGTCAACGTAAGCATCAATCTTAGACTCAGCCACACTTTCCGATTAAGCATCAGATTTAACAACAGGTACAGCAACAAGTCCAGCGGCGAGTCCAGCGGCAACTGCAGCAAAAAATGCAGCAACAAATGCAGCAACAACTCCAAGCTCAGCCTCAAAGCCAGACCCAGACTCAGCCGCAACCTCAACAATAGCCCCAGCACACACCTCCCGCACCTCCATCATCCCCATGACCCAAGACCATGAACCACTTAGGCGCAATTCTGAAGGAATGTGAGCCCATCAACACCGAGATAGCACGCATAACTTGGAAGTGTCTTCAGGGGGCGCATGGTCAATCGTGGGTCAGTCTCATCTCGTCTCTGCGGGCCTTCCAGGTATCCGCCTTCAAGGATCCCGAGAACTCGCCTCTTGATAACCACCTTGGCAACCTTCTTCAATGCCTCCATGATGAACTCGGCATCCCACCAACCCCGTGACAAGCCCATCAAGAAGCTGAACTGGACGTCGAGATAAAGGATACCAAGGATGCTGAGGGGGCACAGAGGAAAGCCCTTCAAACAGTCATTGGGCGCTTAGAGACTGTTCTCGGCAGCATCGCCAAGAACATACAGGCCTCTCATCCTTAGCCAGCCATCTCGACGAAGCCTGCTATCGAGGCCAAGTCTGGGGATGCGGTAGTGGAGGTTGACCCTGAGCTTCAGGTAAATGGTACACCAATACTGTTTCAAGGCATGGCACAGCCTGCGCATCATGTTTCTCACGGGGTATCGCGCCACATGCAAGCAATAACAGCAAGTACGTCTAACCCAAGTCCCACGTTAACGTTCCGCGTCCCGGACGATACATCTGACTCGGAAGAAGACGAGCCAGGGCTTGTGGGGACATCTGGCCACCGTGAGAGGTGGCAACCGCAGACCCCCAACACGCCTGGGCCATCATCTTTCGAGTCAGATGTACCACGACTGATCCCTTTTTTTACTAGGTATGGTCAACTTTTACCTGAAACATACATAACTTCCCCGCCTTCGTCGCGCGGCAATGGCCAAGTCCTTGGTCCCTCGAGCGTGGAAGGTCAACGAAGACTTGGGTCTATGAAGGATGGCGTTGAGGTAGGTGTCTAGCACGATCCCGACTGTGATGGTGAGGATGATTGGGTGTAGCTCACACCAAGTCCTTGTCCCCCTCCACGCCCTGTCCCCGTCCCCGATCCCGACCCTAGGTCGAGCGGCAACGTCGTCATATTCCCGCACTCGCACAATCTCCCAGTCCCGTTGATAGGTTGGACCTTCGTCGTGACAACCTTCTCACACTTACGAGCCACGTCAAGCAGGAGCGCAACCTTCGTCTTGATCTGATCATGACACGTATCCACGCCCGTGCTGTAAGCTCGTGAGCCCTGTATGATATACAAGAGGAACACGCGCATGTCAAAGCGCGGGTCCATGAGACCGGGTAACTTGTGAGACGTTCAGAGCCAGGTGGCCCATTTAATTTGCTCATGAGACAGGGAAGTGTTTTTGGGTTTCTTATCGCGCGATGTTTATGACGGGTAAATGGTTGGTCGACGCAATCGATAAAGCTTGCGTGTTCCTTTTGATCAATACTGAAGACATGCCTGCAGTCTTGCGTAATGATATACGCCGGGTTGTACCATCAGGGCTCTTTTCTTAGAGAACCAGGATAAACTGAGGTAACGCCTTTGTCGTACCATCGGTTGGCCTTCTGAGGCCCTGGACATCTCATGACGTGTTCTCTCATGCTTACGCTAGATGCCAAGCCGAAACCCCGACGGCCTAGTCAATATTTAAAGACCTAGGCAGAAGCATGTCACTGTAGAACTGTAAGTAATTGCAAAATATACCTCGGCAAGCACCAATCTCATGTAGACTTTGTTCTTCCTCAAGATGGAATTGCCCATTCCGCTTTCACTGTTGAAGAAAATACATCGCTGATTATCTTGACTGAGCCTGGGCCATTGGTGGAATATAGGGTTGTATTGTCTCCATTCCTCCATTCAGAAGACCTGGTGCCGCAAAGGCTTCAACAAGCCTTCCGGTTTTTCCAAGGTATTACGAACGTCTGCTCGTGTCACAATATATCTCTCGTGGTCGATACTGACGCTGACGCTGAAGCTGAAGGAACAGCCTGACCATGAGCAGGTGGAGGTCATCGCCGAATTGGTAGAAGCAGCATGCTGAGTCCTCCTGCTGGGAGTGGCGACACGCCAAGTCACGAGAATGTTAAGACTCCATGTCAGGGCACCCTGACGTATGGAAACGCGATATGAACTGCATGAGAAGGCTGATTTAGTTTGCGCTCATTTGGGCCTCCAATGCGAGACCTGACAGGTTCGGAAGGAAATGCAATAGAGCTAGAGACGGAAACCGAGACAGGAAGGGCGTCCACCGCCTAAGATCGAGCGCGTGGGGCCCTATATGGGGCTAAAAAGACTGAGAACTCTCTCTTTATTTTTTGGATAGTATATGCACAGTATTGAGCTGGCCTAGCCTCAAGTCCTAAGGCCAACTGCAACAAAGCCTTAAGCGTTCAAATCGATGTTGGCACTCACTTTGCATCCACGAGTCTGACCAGACGAGGTAGTTTCTCATCATTTCCAACAGCAACGACGAAGACAAACCGACCTCATCGCGTTTAACAGGCACGACTATATTGTCAAAGTCCTCCCAGGTATCCCGTCCATCGACAATATAGCTTTCAGGAGCCTCTTACTGACTGGCCGTTTTATCTTGATGACATATTCCGGAATGCCATCGCGGCCATAAATACCTCCCCTAATAACATCCCAGTGAGTGCGGCTCCCTGGAGCGGTACCTCTTTGGCTACTTGTAAGGGTTTCCGTTCACGGATAGCTCCAAGAATACTTCCTTGAGAAAAACTTCGACGACCCCTGCTTCATTGAACCGCGCTTCTACAGCTGTCCCTTTAACAATAGCGGATTGGAGACTGATGTCTACTCACACATGTCCTTTGGGTTCTCGTCAACGACTGATGCCTCAAGCATCCAGCGCGGTAACCCTCCAGGAGCTCCGTCTAGTGGCCTCCAAGTTGCACCCCTACGACAATTGCTGCTATCATTGGGACTTTTTTAGTTACTTCTCATGGACTCTATTCTATCGCGGCTCTTTAAACCGTGTCTCCGATCAAGACTCTAACGTATGCAATACTCTTAATGGTGTATCTTACATAATTTTGGTCTTCGGGCTTTGTAGCATCAAAACGAGGAATTCCAATGTTTCGCAGTACCTCGCTGGCAACGGATAAGACCACATTGTTACACGGAGAAGTCAAGTTTATGCTGCGTATGTTCTTGACTGAGAAAGTTGTTAAGGAAATGGCGCCGAAGCTGTTGGTCGGTTTGGGGGACATTGATAGTTCCTCAATTTGCCGCGCCTTTGGGTTGACGGTGTCTGAGTTCATTTGGGAAGGTCAGTGGTAGTGTTGTGTACGTATCACAGATGTTTCTAGAGCAGTCTGGAATAAACACCGGCAAATCAAGTGGGATAATAGTCGAGAACACCCTGAATCCGCTCACGACAGTACCAAGAACAAGAAATGGGAGCCAAAGGTTGCTGCAAAAGCATACGACACCATCATGATATCCGAGTCTCATTCTCTAAGTCATGAAACGTCATCACGTCCAAGTATAACACAGGGCAAACAGCCCGACACATCAGCCAGTCCTAGCTTATCTCACCAGAATGAGGATCCTTCTGATGATGATATCTTTCTTCCTATTGATGATGTGCCCGGTCCGAGCTTGTCAGCTACCCCATCCACAAAGTTCAACGACACCGCAGGGCCAACCTCGAGCCGGTTGATAAAGAGGGTCAAGACAGCGCCCTCCGAGGATATGACAGGAGGTTCCTTTAGATCTTTTGAAGGTGGACCGGAATCGCATCATTTCTCATCGCTATCAGTCCAACACCGGAGGCATGATGTGAATAGACCTACTCAAGACGATCTCGACACGGAAAAAGAGGAAAACATGGTACCGAACCCATCACTATGGTCGTATACATTGCAGCAAACCCATAGACCGATCTCCAGAATGAGGGCGAGCATTTCGTGGTGAATGTCTACTCCAGCGGGAAAAGAACATGCACTGAGGCAATGGAGCCGTTTGATGCCGAGCGTTGGGAGAGCATGGAGAGATGGCTCGGAACAGGACTTTGCACGTGCTCTGGTGCCAAAGACTTCGCAAGGAAAGATTGGAAAGAACGAGAAGAGGCTGAAAGTCAAATGGATGAAAACTTAGTCCTCGTACACCAGATGATTCTTACCATGATCTTTGCAAGAGCGACCAGACGGATCAACTTGGCTATCCGTTCATGGGATGATGTGGCGATGGAAAAGGCAAAAGGTCATACTCGTGATCTTGTAGCCGCCGACGAGCACAAAAAGATGATACTTTTCCTGCCCGTCGACTCCAGCTTCTGGCAGCAGGAAGCAAGGCTCACTGCAGTTCTTAACATACTTGACGAAGCCTGCCCCTTCCACGGCGGCTCGTGCGAAGTATACCAATTTCGACACGAGGCAACAAGCGCTATGACGAAAATGCCCAACATAAGGGCGCTCGAAAGGATTGCAAAAGACGCTCCCTTCAACTATGCCTATCGACCCAAGACCGGCTTTGGTGACGGCAAGTGTCAGCTTGCGGAGGGGGCTAATGTTGAGAAAGGGAAGCAGAAGAAGTCAGGACGACGCAAGCCAAGCCAAGTCAAGCCAAGTCAGTCATCCTGTGACTGGGTAGGAAGCTGGTGAAGATGTAGTTAATTGCCTAGTTTAGTTGCTTGTCTGGGTACCTTGAGCGATAGTTGTGCTAAATTCTACATATTTATACAAAACAAGTGTATTTATTAGGTTGTTGAAGATGAACCGATACTAAGGCTAACGTTTACCAAGTTAAGGCCCCCCAAGCGCTACTTCTGCCGAGCGTCAGTGTTACTCTAGTTAGTGGCCGATACGCTTATCTTCCTGGCCAATCACAAGGCATTTGGCTACATAATCCCTCTCCAATCAAAGCTCTCTTTCACATGCCTGCCCCACCCACCCAACTCGAGTGTCGCGTCAGTAGTTTCAGCCTGTCGAATATGGGAGCTCGCTAAAATGATTAACGATGTTTTGCGAGCGATGAGGCTTAGGGTAGCCAAGAAAGAAAACAAGGCCGAAATTCCCCCAAATTTACACTTACTTTGCAAGATACACGATTTCGATATCTGAAAGTATAGTTTTTTATTATCTAGACACATGTTTAGGCTGCGTCAATTTCTCAAAGCTAAGACGAGTGGATATCAGATATCGACATCCTTCCCAACGCACGAGTCATCATCGAACACACTCGCCCCAAACACCTAAAAGCCGGTGTGCAGGAACTCACAGCAAATCCCTCTCCAACGAGGAATTCCAAGCCACTCGACTCTTTAAGGTCATTAGCTATGTAGAACTCAGAGCTATCACTCATCTAACATGCGAGTGGTTGACCAAGACAACAGTAGTACAGGCAGCAGTTTCAACACTCCATTGCGTCAGTAGATTACCTGCGAGCTTTCTATCGTGTGAAGCGCGTGCTGTAAGCATCAGCGGCGGGTTCTATCAAATCAAAACAACACTCTTATCAAATCAGTTCAGGCAGTATATCGGCTGCCTAACACAATTACTCACGATTACCGTACTATTAAGACCAATCAATTTCATTCGGGGATCGAACATGCCTACAACTCAGACGCAGGTGCCCTGAGAAAACAGCCAAAAATAGAATACTCGTCCAAAAGCTTACGACCGTCCTCAAAACGATTGCAACTCGCATTGAACCAGTATCTTGGAACATCGAAGTTTCCAAAAGATACGAGCTATTAGATTGCCTCATTAAGACCCAGTAATCTTCTTCTGTAGCTATCCAAACCTCATCAGTACCACAATTACTAGATAATACGGAAGGCATATCCAGCGCTCACCTCAACAATAAATCAATTTAGCGAAGGTAGATTCCGAAGAGCCAATGGTGCGATCTCTGCCAAGTCTATTACTGGTAGAGCTTGCCGGTAACATAGCTGAAGGCATAATATAGTTCCATCCCAAGCCATGGCTGGCGTCCAATGACCAAGGTAAAATTGTTTTATATCATGGCCCAATCAAAACCAAACCGGCAGCGGTTAAACGCAAATAGCCATATTTCATGACTTATTCCAAACAGAAAGGGCAACTCCAATCCTACGGAGGCATCTTACTTTCTAAAAGAGCAGCAGACCTTTCTGACGCGCGGAATCAGCTTCTCTTAGTTTTAGTATTCTGATACTAAGATCGGCTATGGCCGGCCATAGCCAGAACTAAAGAAAATTATAGCAACAAATCACAAAAGTATATCTAGCTACAGAATCGCCAATACGCTCACTATCCAGCTAGTTAATTAACTCAGATTTACATATTCCAAGGTTATTACAAAGCGCCTAGGTTGCAACTCTAGATTAGGGGAAACTAATATAAATATAAAGACCTACAGCAGCAGTTTATATAAGATATTATAGCAGATCCAAAGCAACTAAAGGATTTCATAATATAAGTAAATATTACACCTTTAGGGTAAGCCTAGTTTTAATAGCTTACTCTGGCAGCAGAACTTTTAATTTATTAAGCCTCCTTATCTTCTCAGATTATTCTCTTACTTAAAGCCCCAAAATTCATATTCCTAATATTACAGATAAGCCTTTAAAGCGTTAGACTAATAACATTCCTTAAATAAGATTTATATTAACTGGCTTTATACTTTACTACAACTGATACTCTGTACCTAAAATTTCAGTTACGTTCTATTAACAATCACATCGATTAAAAGTAATTACCTAATAAAGTCTTTAAGCAGGTATAATAATATAGAAAGTATAAGTAATAAACCCTAATACCGAGGTTAGTAATCTAGAAATAGGGTTTTCCACAGCAGTAAATAACTCAACGTAGAGTTAAGGCTCCTAAGTTTCTGTATTTTATAGTTCCGATTCTCAGGCAATAGCAGGCTAAAAGCCGATACTATTCATAGTTGCCCCGAACCTTAGAATTGCAAGACTTGGAGTTGTAGCTTCTAGAATCCATAAAGGCAATAGACATTCGGCTTTAGCAATAATTTCTTAGATTAGTTATATAATAATCAATGCTACAAGCTAACCTAAGTAGTCCAGGTACTTACGCTTAGAAATACTTATCTCTGGTTTTTATAGCAGCTATAGCCTGCTAAGTATATCAGTAATGTGGAATTTTAAGTACTTTGCCCCGAGATATTATGCCTTGCCCTTATATAATAGTTAACCCTTTTCAATGCCTCTATAGTGCAGTGCTTAAGTGCCCTGGAAGTGGATATTATTAAGACTCAATGGCCAAGCTGAAAAGCATATAGGGAGGAAGAACATCCGTTGATCGTAGACACTCGGGTTGACGCAAACAATGATTTTCGCAACCCCAGCTGTCCCGCACATAAGCCATAAGACTGCTCAGACGCTTTCAACCAATCGAAGACTTAGGTAATAGCAGTATCGATCGTTCTGGAAAATAACATTTGCAGGAAGTAGAATCTATATATTCAGAAGGATGATAGCGTTCCAATAATATTGCGTTGTTATAAGCCAAATTCTTCCTTGGTCAGTTCCACCAAACCACAAATATTCTTCAAAACAGATTCCCTGCCCGTTCTCGTACCCAGATCAAACCATTGCGTCGCTGTAACCATCAATGGCTAAGACGGTATCACCCCAAGTTTCAAGTCATCTATATAAGAGCCTTCCACGTCATATTGCAGAAAACAGTCATATTGCTGTGTGGCGTTTATGATGGTCACACTGCTTCCGTTAGTTGCTTAGATCAACCGTGTAGCCAGGCATATACATACCTTGTGCCTGGGAACTCGTCGAATAGATCTGTTGCCCTTGCCAAGATAGCCTCACATGTCATCTGCGCCAAGCACTCATCCGAAATCACTGGTTTTCCATGTACAACATTGAGGCTCATCCTTGCCTCAAACAGCGCAACCATACTTCTCGTTATTACAAAATGACCCTCTTCATCCTTTGCCTTGAGATGCAAGCCTCCATCATCAACTGCAAGAATACCGGCACTCAGGCCGGGAATCTCGAGGTCCATCCGTTGACATATGTCCCGGACCTCGACTACAGTTATTGACCCCGGGAGTTGGATGTAGTACAGAATGTGTCGTATGGCGCATGAGATGAGCCTCACAGCGTTGTACTCGACAGGAAGGCCCTCTTGCAGGACTTTATCCACGTAACCAACAGACGAGTCGGGAGTGCAACCAGGGAGTTTACTGAAAGGACTGCTGGAGTTGATTTGGTAAGAGCCCGAGTCAACAAATTCCTCATCGTTTGTCTTTCGTCTCAGTCTCTTGCTTGGAGGGGTGCCTTGATTACTTGAAGTTGTAGGTATAGCGTCTTTAATGTCATCCACGTTAGTCACACTCGCTCTTGGTTTCTTGACAGCTCCCATTGCAGCCCAGACTTGCCCCAAATCTACGCCATACTCGTGCACCATGCTGTGTTCGCATTGCTCTTAGGCAACAGTGGGGGCAATGATTATCTTGCCCGTACGTTTTTATTGGTGTTCTTTACCTCTGTGCGCGGGGGGCTAAAGCCTCGTCTAACTACCCACAACCTTATCACAGTGTTCGCATTGCTTTATAAAGTCCGGACCAGGCCCTTGGATAAAGTTCTCCATTTGGATCCAGGATTTATCTGGCTGTGTGATCTGTTCGGTCTCGTATGCTGGCAGCAACATGCGCCGTGCTGATGAGACAATGATATGACATGCTAAAAGCTGCCGGCGGCGGATCAGCTGCTGGCCCAGGTTTGAGGGTCAGAGAAGGAGAAAGAATTAACTAATGAATCAGATTGAATGTGTAACTTATAGGCATGCTGAGATGTTATGATTTCGAAGAGTATGATTTCTGCATGTTAAAGTCAGTCCTCCAGGGTTAGCAAGAGGTAAGTTACCCCGCCTTCAGTGCATGAAATTGAGAATGTACATATGCACTAACATGATGCCACTAGAGTGTCTCAGTGACGCGTTAATATTGGTTTGTACTGCTTGGGGCAGACTAATTCGGCATAGTGCAGCTAGCGTTAAACGTTAAACCAATTGGCTTCGGCTAGGCTCACTTAGGTCAGTGGGCGGAAGAAGAAAGATCCGCTTGGCATCCCGTCGTCGCGTCGCGTGACCAACAACACCATGACATGACATGACATGGCATGGCAAGGCATCTCCCACGTCATCGATGGACATGCAATCGCTAATGCCAAATTCTTCATCTTTGCACAGACTGAGCATCGATAACCCGTGGTTCGCCGTGCATCCTTTATTCTGGACTCCACAGCACCTTCATCTCCTGCACTGCCTCTTCCAGCACCTCGGCACCTCGACTCTGCTGCCCCTGCGGCCTCTGCATCTCCCTCAAAACCTCCCTACGACAACCCAGACCTTGCACTACATTCCCAAAAGCTATCCAAGAACCGCTCTTCAATTGCCAAGTCGCTCTCCGTCGGCCATTTGCTCGGTCATCATGGCAGCCCGTTGGAAAAAGTCAGCGGGTCACCTTGTTTCCTCTACGCCCGGCGTCGTGTGCATTTGCCAAACTGCCAGGTCTTCCAGATGAGACCGCAGACCATGCTCAAACAGCGTCCAATTGTCGGACACTATCACTACAACAACCTCATTTTAGAGCGGAAGCGGGCCCTGACCCCCGGATCGCATCCTATCACCAGTCGCTGCAACTCTCCTGTGTTGAGGATCTATCAGCATAGATTGCGTAATGTACTTGGTCTGTATACTGCTATCCTTGGCTCAACTCCAATGGCAAAAGCGCCATTCACCTCAACCAGAAACCTTCGACGTATGTCGATCCCGTCCCAGTCTCATGTCTTTCCTTGCTAACAATTAGTCCTGTAGGCACGGTTACTAGTAACAAATAAGTCCGACACAACAAACGCGCACATTTTCCAAGCCGATATCCCGTATATACTCGTCCAGGCACTGGACCGCCCGACACTCGATGAGGACCAGGTTACGTGGCCGACGATACAGCACATTCGAGTCCCCTTCGAACCATGTTCGAGCTTCGCCGAACGGATTACAGCGCAGTTAGTCGGCGACAAGTATAGATTGTCTGCCGTCAAACCTCAGGTTACGGCGATGGAGCAAGGAGCGAAGCGCAAGCGTGATGGATTGGATGCTGTCAGACCAAGAAAGAGGATAAAGACCCGGGACTCAATACAACCTACACCAATGTCGATAGCCAACGGCTGACAATGCATATCGACGCAACGTGGAGACTCTTAGCCTGTACCGTCGTGATAATTCACTTCTCAGCTTGGCGAGTCCAACGTCCACGAACAAGCCTGTCGCGAGCGCCCACGCAAGCGGGAACTACACAAAGGCTACTCAGCACAAGTCGGCCCCAGGGCTTGATGGCGGGAAGCTGACCGTACAACTACCATCAATCCGCGCCGCCCGCCACGTTACGATGTTTTCCTCTCTCTACCAATACTCCTCCATCTTCCAACTCGCAGCTATCCCCATCACTCATTTCCCCATTATGGAACGCGCCCTTGGTGTTCATTTTCTGCGCCCAAGTTTCATGCCTTTACGCCTTGGCGCGTTTCCAACCCCACCTTCACCAATGGTGATTGTGATAACCAACTCCAATGAGACACCCTCCAGGCGCTCTCGCAGGAACGACCTACATAGACGGCCAATATCGCATCATCCGCCCGGGTGCATCCAAGATCGAGGTTCTAAAACCCGTCTTATACGCTAAAAGTGGCTTATCCTCTCGAGTCTTCAGGCCTTCGTTCCGCTAACAATTCTAAGGAATAGTAAAACGATATCTCTTTCGTAGGGAAAATCATCATATAAAGCATAAAGAGAACCTGTGCATTGCTTCCACCTCATTGCCAATTGCCTAATAACTGCTTAAAGAGATTCAGCCATGCTTTGGTATAATTGTTGTCCACGTTACACCTATCCCGCCAGAAGAAACATTCCCGCGTCCCACCGCCTCGACTAGGATGGGATCAACATCTCTCTCCCTACTGGATAGCTCGATATCAGTGAGTCTCTGGCTTCTAATGCCTACTAGATCAAATTCATTATCAACGATACTTCGAATGTAACAGGAAGTATCTCGAGGCGTGCCACTTGAAGATGCAAACAAGTTCATCGTTTTGGCTAAGGGGCGTAGAGTTGCAGCAGACGTTGTTAAGATACTCACAAGCACTTCAACAACAGACCATATGATGAGGTTTGAGCTTGTAAAAGTGGTGTCTTTCTGATCTTGCATCGAACTGATAAAGGGTATTCTGATGATAGTAGCAATACTCGCCCTATATTGTAGCTGTTGGTTAGCTAGCCATTGGCGCATCGATCCTTGGAGAAGAGGCACCAGAGCTTACAGTGAGCCGATAGTCAGAAGTATTATTGCCGAAATTTTAGAACGACGATCCATCTGCAATTTTGGAACAACAATTGCAGGTATGACAGCCAGTGTCACGTCGATCACGACCATAAGTACCCCATGTGTGTAAATAAACGGTGCAGTGATCTCAGGCGGCCTGCACCGGCCATTGCTAGGTGGTTCATATCGCGTCCAAAAGAAAGAAACAGGCAGACATGTAAAAATCAGTAATAGAGACAGGGCGACCGAAAAGGTAGCGGTGATGGTCAGAGTACCAGATGGTATACTTCTGTACACGATTGTGTATGATGCGCAGTAAGGTCAACGAAAAAGAGATCTTGATGAAACCAGTCGTTGCTATATAAAAGACTTGGGCGGCGAAATACCACTTCGTGTGGTCTAGTCAGTATTTTGGACCTTTATGGTCAAACGCGGGGCATACACCCATGTACATACTTTCATACTTTGCGCCAACTTTGTAGCTCTCAGCTCTGCTAAATGATGTCCGAATCCATAAGACGTCGAAACAGTCAAAAAAGCGATGAGGCATGTAAAACAAATCTGCACATGATATCCAATGTAAGAGAGGCTTTCGCAAGAGCCAGAGGTGGCTAGGCTAGTTCGATGACATACAAATGCAATAACGGCAAAAGCATCGTCCCAAGAGAATGCAGGAGACAGCCAGATACGAACAAACAGCCTCAGTCCTATCAGAAGGAAACTGAGGATAAGTGCAGCAGCAACCAATCCATAAAGCAAAGAATTATGGGACGGCGACATTCATCAGGCAAGGATACGGGCAGCATAAAGTTCATAAACCGGGTTAAGATGAATTAAAGGCAAAGCTATATTATTCTAAAATCATAAGATGGTTCTCCGAGTTAAGTCATCAGATTGCTAAGCTTAGTTTAAATAGGCTTTCCATTATCAGCCGATGAGAGTGCTATACATTATCAAAAAGTCATTAGGCCCGAATGTAACATAAGCGGCTTATCTGGACCTTTCGTATGCCACCCATGTCGAAGACTAGTATAAACTTTATTCGCATCTAGATACATAAAGAGCAATGATTAACCACTTAGGCAAAAACCTATTATAACGCCACAAAGCGAGATAAAGTAAAATAAAATACAAAACCTTAAAGAAAGGGACACTCTGTCTATTTAATTTAGATAATATACCAACTAGCTACTAGTTAGTTTAAATTGTAGCTAAGATAGGATGCTAGACACTTGGAGAAATTTAATTAGCCCTTTAACAGGCTTGGATAGAGTTAAGCAAGCGGGGCAATGGAAAAAAGAGGCTTTTAGAAGAAAAGGCAGGGCTTTCTTTAATGTACATCCGATGGAAAGTCGAAATGCATTAACAGCTTAGCTCGACTACAGGGTCCTATGAGATCCGTTCTCCCGGGTGTAATAAAGACTATTACTACTAATACCGTAGTCCAGCGTTTCTTATCCAAGCTTCTAAAAACTGCAACGTTGTTCGACACTTCCGCGATGCTTACAACGATGAAAAGGTTGCTACTCAGCATCTTGGTGCGCTCTGACCGACCGAACGTGCTTTGGCCGCTCCGTTAGTGCTAGTACCCTTGCAGTGAATCAAGACACATTTCTGTTCTCTTATCTTGGGCGGAGCTCGTATATCCTTTTCCCAGGCCGAAGGAGGAATGGTGGGGGAAAGCTAAGACAATTAAGAGCAAGTAGTTCAAAGTCTAATATGTCGGCAGATATGAATTGAGTTAATCTTCACTCTAATACTAGAAACATTCTTTGCTTTCTGTAAAAGTTACTATTATAGTAAAATCTTACTTAACTAATATTTAAGAAGGAGTCTAAGCAGATAACTTTCTTAAACCCTGTATAATGCATGTGCCCTTATTAATTAGTTTTATTTCCTTTCCTAAGTCTTGAAACTGCTAGTAGATAAAAGATTAGTTTTAATAATAGGGCATTATTGCCCCTCGACGCCAATGACGATGTTACATCATGCGTGAATATTATTAACTTCAAGGTCTCTTAATCTTGACGACTTTGCACAATATCCGTCGTGTGAGCCGGTAAATTCAAGGTAGGTTACTATAGTTTTTAAATAACCCACAGGTCATAAAGGACAAAGGCAGTGTAGAAGAAAATTACGCCTTACCTCCTCTGGCCGAAATGCTGTCGTTGTTGGGGGAAGCGTGTTGGTGTGTTAAAGACGATGCTAAGGACACGTGTCTCGTTGAATAAGAGGGATAGCCTAGCCCATTGTATTCAGATTTGTTATCTTTCACTTCGGCTAAGCTACATGGTTAGAGATGCAAGGTATTGATTGGTTAATAAGGTTTCTATATTACAATAAGATAAGAGTCCACGCCTTGCTTAAAACAAGCATCAAGGATTACCTGCCCTGGAATCATTTACTACGTATTCGGCGCGTCAAGCGACCTATAATGAGTATCCGAATCGTGCAGTGACGATGTGGACAGATTTCTGGCAAGGCCTGGTTGAAGCATTGTACATAGAGACTGTGTCTGTTGGTCCGTTCCAAAGACATATATATATATATATACTCAGACTTCCTGTGGAATTCCTACAGCAGTTAACAACCCCACAACACAGAGGTGTCTGAAAGCGTCTGAAGCAAAGCTGAAGTTACCACATTTCGTCCCTGTTTACAATAGCCCGTCCAGGCACTTATATCACTCCGCGCTGTGGTATGTACTGGCCTTTAAATATCCTCATGTGCATGCTTTCTAATGTATCTCGATGAGCAGGATCATATTATCAACTGTCAATATGAAGGTCGCTTTCACTTATATTTTGGCGATGCTTGCATTGACCGGGCAGGCTTTCGGCACTCTATACTATAAACACTGTGGCCCGTGTGGTATTCGGAAAGTAGGGGCATCTTGTGTAAGGCCTGACGGATCGATTTATTGTTCAAGCCATTGCCCTGGGTTCTTAGCCTATCGATGCTATTGCCAGGAAGGTGAAAGTATTCGGTGCTGTCAGGATGGCTGTAAGAATACCTAAGAGGCTTTAAATAGACTGGAGGTTGTTAAAGTATTTAGATTAGCAGTAAAGGACATTACTATAAAAGCTATAACTAATTATAAGTAAATAAGTTATAGTTAATATATACGTTATTATAATAACTATTATTATATTACTAAGATTTTTTATATTTATTAAATTATAGTAATAGTTTATACTTTAAAGCC
>JAAOAM010000404.1:0-13418 GCA_013396015.1 Fusarium mexicanum
CCGCCTCCGTTTCATCTTCCCTAGCCCCCCCCCCCCCCATGTCCACCCACATCCACCGAGGAGGCCACCAGGGGAAGGGGGAAAGTGACTGACTGGGTGGTGAAACATAAACAAGCTGCCTTTCATTCTTTTTTTAGATAGAACATTTCCGGGGAAGAATAAGCTCGGACGCGGTCATCTCTTTTAATACTCTTTTCGTCCGCTTGTTTCTCTCTGCCCTTGAAACTTTTCTGACGCAGGATCACGACGACGACGCCGACGGCGGGTTCACAATACTATCAAGTTTGAGAGGATATCACAGCTGCTGTGCGGCTTTTTTGCTCGGTTCGGTTACCTTGTTGTATCTTCCTTCTTATCCCTCCTCGTTTCTCTCTTCTCAGTGTACCCCGTCGCTTGTTGGGTTTTCCTCGTTCTTTGCCAGATCAGATCAGACCAGGTCAAGTCGTCCTCTTCACTGAAGCACGACTTCACAACTTCGAAATGTCGCTCAAGGACAGGATCTCGTCACCCCTCGAGGCTGGTACCTCAATCCTCGATGCTCATCACCTGCCTCCTCATCTGGCACCGGCTCTCGAGCATGTATCTTCGCGTCTGGCCCGCAAGTCGCAGCATATCACGCTTGTTGTAGCCCGTCGGGATTATCAACTGCCTTCTGTTGTACCCCCCAAGGGCCTTCTGACTCCGACGACTCCTTCACCACTGTCTCCTGGCCTTCGGTTGAACCTCTCTCAAGGTCCTGTCTCGAGGCTCAAATCGCTGGTCAGGACTGGTTCTTCAACATCCCTGCGGTCGATCAATTCTCCGCGGAGTGCTTTGTCTTCACCCGGTCAGGTCCCCCCGCTTGAGGCGTCCAGCCCTCGGTTCAGATGGCCTCTTTCACCATCCACGCCAATGTCTCCTCCTCCCATGACACCTTGCACCGCATCATCGACGACCACCGATACCATGAGCTCAATGATGAGCGCTTCGTCAGGCTTCGGTATGCGACTTATCCACACCAACGAGCTCCACCCTAGGTCCGAAAAGATCCTCAACTCTATTTTGAGCAAGACGGAAAAGAAGTTCGCGATAGGGTAAGACAGACACCTTAGTTCTCCATAGAACCCAGCTAACTCACCAAAGCACTGAGTGGCTATCACCTGCTGTCAGAGCTTCCTCATGCGGGCTCACCAACCAGCTCATCCATAGCTCCATCATCCAGAACGAGGTCCTTTTCTGCTCCGAAGGCCTCACAGTCCTCTCACTCGATAGATTGTACAGTCTCAAGAGTGCCTTGTCCAGCTATTCCAAAACGAAATCCCACCTCCGTCTCGAAGACGCCGTTGACGAGCTCCGACGTATCATCCTGGCAACCAATGGTGCAAAGGTTTCGAAAACCGCCATCCTCCGATCGTATGACTGGCTGAGTGTGTCTAATTGGGCACTTGTGGACCTCGATCGCATGTATAGGCGGGCATATGGAGGACCAGAGCAGTATGGTGGTATCTCAGGTCTTACTAGCTTTGCGGAGCCAGCCATAAAACCTATCAGCGACTCCCAAGAGCGATACAAGGAAGAAGAGGCTGAGGAGGCTACAATAGGCCTGGCTGTCTCCAAAGGGAAGACGCCCTCGCCGAAGCCTCTGCTTAAACTCCAGACAAATTTCACCCCGGGGCCCATTCTGAAACCGAAGCCCAAGAAGATTCAAGTCCCAGCTCCAGTTTCGGTTCCAGCTCAAGTTCAAGCACCAACCCAAGCACCAACTCAGACCGAAGGAGAAGAGGAGGAAGAAGACGGCGATCGCACGGCACGACCGACAGATCAATTGTATTTCACAATGCAACAATGGGAGCCACCTTCAACGATAGATCAAATCTTAACCGCCGGTCCCATCAATCGAAGCGCTTTCAGTCCCCTCACGCCAACACCCATCATGAGTCCAGCATCACCAAGATTTGGGCCGTTAACACCGCATGACTATGACGATATTTCGCCCACCACGCGAGGAGAATGGGGTTTCATGATGGCAGATAATGCCTTTCAGAGTGGCCGGAAGGCCGGAGTTGAGATCTTTTGATATTGTATGCCTATTGTCTTGTCTTATTTTGTTTTGTTTTGTCGGTTGCACGGCGAGCGTTTTGGCTTCAAGACACCCCTTTTGTTCGATTGCACCTATGCTTTGTTACTTGGCATATTAGATCTCGGCGTTATAGAGGACGGCGTATGCTTGTGGAGTAAATATGCTGGACGAAAATGGGGGACCATAGATAGTACCACCATTCTTGAATATATTGAATGAATCTGGGTATCATTGTCATCACTACCATCCGTACTTGCTCCCTGCCTCCTTTCGGTTATTCTTCCCCTTGGCAAAACTGTCCTCAAGAGCTTCACGCTGGCTCTGTGCATTCTGTACCAACTGGCGCAAGCTGTGCTTTCCACCTCCTTGGATCGCACGCACAGGGTTGTGGGTCTGTTCCTCTCCCGCAGCCCGAATCTCTTCGTTGTGTCTATATTCCTTATCCATATTAAAGTTTATAACTTTCTTTGCTGCTTGGTTGCCCAGGCCATTGCGGCCAAAGAGCTCTCTTCGCTGAGCGGCAGTAAGGTTTAGGTCCTCAACTACTGTATCAAGGGACTCAGAGCCTGGCAAAGTTGTCGCAGATGGACCTGATTGCGCATGGCTGGCATAGTCGCCATATGCGCCTTCATCATAGGCCAATGAGCTTTCTGCTGTCGCAAACATTGGTTCGTAAGTGCCTGAAGAACTCCTTTCCGCAGGTTCAGAAGGCTCTTCTGTGTGCAGAGAGAACAGCGACACCTTCTTGGGAACGGCTGGCGTGGCCTCTGGTGTTGCCTCAGCCGGTTTCAACGGAGTCTGTTCATTTGTGGGAGTCGGCGCTGGTTTTGCCAGCCCTGAGTTCAGTTTCTTCTTCTTCTGGGGGTTCCTTGCCACAGACAGAGGCTTGAACATCAATGGCTTGCCCACCAACTTGACCTCGTCCGCTGGTTTTTGTCCTTCAGGTATATGTGGTTGCGCGGCAGCCTTCGGCGTCGGTAGGCTCATGCCGTCTGAATTGTCGTTTGAATTGTCTGGGTCACCTCCTGCTTCTCTACTGAATCCTGGAGCTGCGCTAGTCTTGAACTGAAAGGTCGGTCTCGCTGTCGAACTGCTCGACGCCACGGGCTTGGGCTTGTTCGCGTTCTTGGGCGCTGGTAGAAACGAGTTGAAACCGGAGAATCTACTACCACCGGCAGTCTTGGTCCTTTTTTCTGGAGGTTCTTCGGCTTTCGGTTTTTCACTGGCGAGCTGAGGGAGGCTGACAACGATTTTGCCAGGGTTGGATCTATCGACAACCTTTTGGAAAGGCTTCTTGGAAGATGCAGATGATTTAGGAACTGATTTGACAGGGGCTTGAACTTCGGCTTCGGAGCCTGAGCCCTCCGAGTCAGAATAGTCGACAAGGCCCATGGCGGTCGATTAGTTTAGTAGTTGGCGTAATAGTGAAAGTACGAAAGAATCGCGAAGTTGAGTATCGTGACATCAAGTTGAAAGGTTCCACTTCTAACATGACGGTGCCGCAATGCAGCCACATCTCAACGAGGCTGTGCTCCACACTGGAGGGTAAGGTGAGTTCAGTTGAATGATAAGGAGCTAGGCTAGGTATGTACTAAACGTTAGGTGATGCTCCCTACCTAAACATTACCCCACTGTTCAACTCGTGCTTGTCGCGACTATCTTGAGGTAGCAGTTACAGCGATAATGCAATCCCTGCTTTATTAGATTCTCGATTTCTCGACTACTCACGTCTTGGGGCAGTGTTAAACATGTTGAAGCAGCTACTCGGCTCTCGGCAATTTCTTGACTTCACGGGGTGAAGCGATCACGCATAATTAGTCGCGACTATGTCCGTCATACAACTTGAAGAGTACGATCATGTCTTCGGTAATGGCTTTGCACAGATTCAGAAGCTGACGTCCCGTCCAGACTCGTCTCCTACCAGCTTCGCACTAGCTACCTCGATGAAATTGCAGACGGTGTCGGAGAGCGACTCCTAAACGTCAACGATGGCTTCATAAACTCGGCTCCTTTTAAAGCCGCTGGCTGGCGGCCGAATTCGTCCCACCACAAGCGGACACATTCACCTCCGATCCCTACTGCGATTGCCTCCGAGTACTTCCAAGCACCAAAGCAGGCCGGTCTCACACTCGAAGATGGGGAAGAAGATGGCGGTATGCTCACCGCGGGCGGTTCGGATACTATGGGTCCAGGAATGGCTACCAGGCGGCGCAGGCGTCGCGAGCAGATGGAGGAAGAGGACAGTAGTGACTTGAGCGATGAGAGCGACGACGATACGGACCAACGGGCTGCGCAACAGATCAAGTTTGCAAAAATGCCGGTCAGACACAGAGCGGGCTCGTCACCACTACAGAACACGAACTTGAGGCAAGTCGGGGCTGTCTCACCAAGGGCGCCTCGCCGAGGCTCACAGTCAGCTTTGATAACAGTGCAAGAGAGGCCTCGGAGAGACACAGTCACCAGCAGTGAGATATCATCAGAAAACGAGACCGATATTCCGACAGTCCAGAGGCATCGAGAAGCTGCTCGTGCTGCGGCAAGGGCTGCGAAGCTACAGGCTAGAATTCTAGAGGAGCCCTCGCCCGGTATTCAACGAGCGGACACATCTCTCTTGCCGGAGGAGGAGGAAGACTCCGATGAGGCTTCCGACTTATCTGATAACTACGCCGAGAGTATAGACTCGGCATCGATTCTTGATGGCGTCGAAAACGCCATCAATGCTTCTCCAACCCGCCAGGTTGTGGGAACACCACCCAAGAACTTTGTACGCCAGTCTACTATTCGCAAATCCAAACCCGCGGCGCACCCCATTGTCCTTGGAGCATTACCGCCTCCCAGGCCGATGAGCATGATCAGACCTTTGAGCGTCGCCCAACCCAAGAGTTTGCTGTCAGCCGCCCTAAAAGCCAAGGATAAGAAATCGTCTATTCCCTTCCAGAAGTTCGCCCATTTCAGCGGGCAGGGTACGCAAGGCTCCATTGCTGTGCGTATATATGCACCTTTCTCAAAATCACCCAGCAAGCCATTCCAGGTGCTTATCCGCCCACGTGTTCACGACGGACAAGGTGCCGAGCGGGTGGTGACGGTTGCAGACCTCATCGGCTTGAGTTTATACCGATACAACGAGGAGAAGCTCGAACCTCCGTTGCCCAAGGGTAAGCTCAATATTAACTGGTGGACTCTACGCATGGTGGAAGAAGGTGGCGAAGTTGACGACGATTTCCCGCCCTTCGAAAGAACGAAGCCGTTGACATCTTTTACTACGGTGAACAATGCTGCTGCGCGCGGTGGAGGCCGCATGCGATCTAATTCAACTGCTTACGACGACTTTGCGTTGGCAGAAGCTTCGGAGGAGGAGTACCTTGAAAATAAGTCACTCACCCCACAAGAAGACGAAGAAGAAGAGCCAGCAACATCACAGGATAGCGGCGGCGGGGTTCCTCTCACTCCCACGGAGCCAGATGCGGACGCGACTCCTCGGGGCACTCCAGGGCCGGCTATCAACCCGTTCCTGTCGGAACGTCCGCGGCAAAATCCTATCGTCACAACGACATATCGGTCGAACGCTCCTCCAGCAGACATACCTCAGGCACCTGCTGCAGCTCCCAATACGTCCCGCGGGCAGCAAAAGCTGCTTCGGATTCATATCATGTCATCAGATGTCGCACCAGGTCAAATGGTGACACTCGATGTGATGACTGATACTTACTTGGCTGAGGTGCTGGACATGGTATGCCGAAAGAGACAGTTGGACAAGGCCAACCATGTTCTTAAGCTTCCTGGATCGGGAGCGGTAGTCATGCTGGACCGGCCAGTTTCGTCCATTGGGAACGTCTCAGACTTGGAATTGTACAGGCGGCGATTTGCAACAGATGGTCCGTTGACGATCACTGGCTCGCCGGGCAGCTCGTCCCCGAAGATGCTGCCATTGGCCGAACAGGCCATGCAGAAACGCAGCAAGAAATCACAAACGCCAATGGTCGGTAGCCATCCATTGGCGCGAGAATCACTGAAGCAAGATGAGCTCAGCAACGCCAGCTACAAGAAGTACACTGTCTGGCGCAAGCAGCCCATGCGCATCGTTGGCATGAGCGAACGCATTCTCGTGATTGACGGCGAGTACATTCACATCATGCCAGCGTCTGGCGGTAAGGCATTGCATGACGGGTCAGGCAAGACGACGACGGTGCACTTTAGTAACGTGGTTGGGTGTAAAGTCCTCCGAAAACATCCCACGAATGTCAAGGTGAGATGTCTCTGTTCCTTTTATATTGGTTTACCATTCTAACAATGCCTCAAATAGCTTGTTGTGTATAAAGCAACCGAGAGTAAACGATATGACTTTGAGGCCCGTAGTGCATTGGAGGCGGCTGAGATAGTGGAAGAGCTAAAGAAGGGCATGCCTAAATGAGTGGGATTGCAAATCGGAATGCCTTTAGGGGTTAGCAAACCGTTGACACACTCTGCAGATTTCAGACTACCTAAGCACTCTAGGCACTGAAGACACGAAGACGATGGCGCAGGCAATCCACCGGAATTCCTCGTTGTTTCCACACCACTTGCACGGATATGTCACTTTGTAGAAAATGGACTTGGGCTTGCCTCTTTCGCTTGTCGGCAAAACCTCAATACCAATGGCAAACGAAACGACTTAATTCGTTTAACCCATGCCATTGAGCCATACTTTGATCAGTCCACGCGTGTGTTGATTGCATTGAATCTCGATGAGAAGCGGTGTCGGCTACGGCGTCTGAAGCGAGGCTAAAAAAGCTGCTTGAATTATTGACAGACCATGCTTGGTATAGTCTTGGCTAACATTGGCCAAGACTATCGAGCAAGGCAGTAGAAGGTCGAGATGGCGATCCAAGGTGCCAAGCCGGGGTTATGGCAACAGGATATGTACATACATACATATATCATGGAGCACTGAAGATGCCCGAGGAGAGATGGAGTTGATGTGGAGACTTTGAGGGGGCGTGTGTGGCGTTAAGCCAAGCGGCTGGATGGGTTAGGAAGGATACCCCCACTTGGACAGCGGTACATCACAGTGTCTTCACAGTGCGATATACTGTCACCCTATTTCAAGAAACTGCAGGGGCAAAGTGCTCGGGTTTTATTTTCCTTCTATATCCACACCACCACCATCACACTACAACCACAATCTGCATTCCATCAATTCACATTCAATCAACCCTCATCCATCAAACATCTCCCCCATCCCATCATCATCAGATTTCATGATGGACAACAATCCCAGTGATCCCACTACCCCAGTTGGTGCTGGTGCTTGGTCGCTCCCCCCGCCATTTGACCAGGTTCAGAGTCATCTTGGTCAGGCTATTGTCACAGCTGTTGATCAAGCTCTCGATCGCACTATGGATTCAAAGCTCCAAACCATGCGAACTGAGCTCACCAACGAACTTACTGTCGCTATTAACGACGCCGTCCACAAAGCTCTCAAGGGCCCTCTCGATGAGTGGGTGAAGGATCGCCAGTCTATGACTTTTCGCCTTCGAAACCTTGAAGCCGCCCAGCGAAACTAAGGTATATATCTATTATTAAATCATAGATGATAGTTGCTAACTCTGTTTTCAAGCCGCTACTCAACTATCACTGTCGCTTAATGAACTTTTACGCAAGGAATGGAAGGGAATTAATAGGACTGGGAAGGAATGATTATACTGTACTTTAGCCAGGGCCCGGACGGGAGCTAATGCGAGAACAAATTGATATTCACACCTCTTTTCAGAGAAGTAAGCTTCCTTTAACGCCATGCAGAGTTGGAGGGTGGCGTGTTGCATCGATACCAGCCCATCATATCCGTACAGTAGAGCAGGATGCATTCGTATACAGTGCAGTCTTTTAGGTAATTCCATCCATGATGTCGATTGTGTTTGAATGCAGGACCACAGTCCTTCTGATGGAGGATCAATATCACGGGAACAGTTACTGTATAAGATCCTAAAGTTCCAGGCTGGCTCACCAATGAAATGGCCTTGTTAGTGACCCATGGCCCCATGCAGACTGCCGTAGGGCTCGTGTTGGCCCTGGTTCAACTGTATATAATAAGAAGAGCAACCAGCAAACAAAGTGTGGAGCTTCCATCATAAAAGGCCCACTAAAATTACGCGATAGAGGTCCATCAGCATTGGCATTGGAGAAGGCATTGGAGAAGGCAAAGACAGTGGCAGGCTAGCAGTATCGACTGCAGGATCATGAAGAAGAAGAAAAAAAAAAAAAGAAAAAAAAAAGGGTCAAGGCGATGCCGGCGCTTTCATCTTTTTAGACAGGACACAGCAAGAAAGCAAACAAGCAAACACCCTTTGAAAGTGCAAACAATTGTCACATTTGACAGCACCGAGGAGACGGAACACCATAAGTTAGAGTTCCTGGTAATCGCTGCGAGGCACCAGGGGCTTCCAAACTGTCGGAATGCCTATGAAATTATCTATCAGACCTAGACTGACCTGGACTGGTTCACAGACTATTAACATATGCACGCGCTAGGCATGGCCGAGCTGTTGGTTCTGTTCTGTTCTGGTCCTGGCATTTGTCTCGGCGCCTACATAGGTAGGTAGGTACCAAGTAAAAAGAAAAGAGAAAAGAGGGTTGATTAATATTCCAAATATGACCTATCGCAATCGAAACCACATCGAGCTTTGTTTTCAGCCCCAGCTCCAAATCCTCACAAAAATAACAGAAGAGACTAGACTATGTATGTCGTATGTAGGAATAACGAACCCATGTTTGATGGGTTCCAATAGTCTCATGCCCCCCTTGGGCTGATTATGACACCCCACAACTAGTTCCGATCCTTTGACAATTCCATCGATCCAACTCGACTGGTATCTGGCGATCGACCTGATATCTCAATGATCTGAACCCAGGCCCAAGGCCGTGGGACTCTCGCATATTGCATTGGCCCCAATCTCCCAATCTCGATATCAATTTCAAGACAGGGCAGGGCTTCCCGCTTTACGGCTTAGTCCACGAGCGCCCAGGTCGAAGCCTTTCTCTAGGGTGAACTGATACGCCGCCAACCCCAAGATTATAGCTTCGACGGGAACTAGCATGACAGAGAGCGCTACACCGGCCCGGCTCTGCTTGCAGAGTGTGCCGAAGTGAGGCTGCACATTCATGGTCACGTCCTTCCAGCGACACGTCCAGCTCTGAAGTGAATCGTTGGTGGTAGAGGCATTGACCCCGTAGAAGAATGACATGGCGATAATGGCGGCGATCAGGGCAATAGCAGGGGGCACAAATGTGAATGCTGCCTTGACTGCAACGTTTCTGCGGGCCTTATTTGCATCACAACCGTTAGTTTTAAGAGCCAAAAAGCAAATACAACAGAGAGAGACTGGGGGTCGCCTTACAGTCGGAAGCTTGCCGGCGATCAACGAGACAAGATTGGCCACAATGACCAGGGCACTACCGACTACCAGAGCTACAGTCGGGCGCATATCGAAGTTGGCAGGCCATAGTTGAAGTAACCAATCTTCCGGGACATAGGTAGCATGGAAAACAGCGAGGGCATCCGCCGAAACACCAAGGATTGTCAAGCCAGCCGCGAGACTGAGGACTGTGAGGCCCAGTCTAGCGCTGTCGAGCAAGCGATAGATACGGAAGCTGGGATTGGTTCGAACCGACTCAGCATCTGCTTCAAAGTTGGACGCTGAGATCTCTGTCTTGGTACCGATGGACATGTTTCTGCCGGACGACTCCATTCTGAGAATATAGACCGAGTATATGTATATTGACCAGAGAGGAGATCACGAGGAACAAGACTAACGGAAAGGTCAAAACCCCAAGGCCTGCTGGAGAGAAAAGGAAAGAATATAAGAAAGAAGAAAATGAAACTGAAAAGGCAAAGGGACCAAGCCTAAACACAAAAGAGCTTTGAATTGATATTGAACTACGGATAGATCATGGGGATTTGCAACATAGATATAAGAGATTGATCACAGCTTAACAAGATCCATCAACCTTAAGCGACGAACACCATCACAATAACAGTCAAGAGACCAATCATATGAAGGCGATCAGGGTGATAGTTGGAAGCGCCTGTGCAAGAATTGCAGTATAGGCGCGCTGGTTGGTGTTGGTGTGAGAGATTGACATCGAATGCTGGGCTAGGATTGGCCGAATCTCTGACTGTAAGAGTTGAGCGTGTTGCCTCGAGCGCTTAGACGAACATTGAGCCACTCAGAGACAAGCATTATTCCCCGAGATAGGAGATGGTTGTCACTGGGATCTATTTTCGGGTCCGTGTCAAACAGTTGGCGTGAGCGGCTATGTACGTTTGTTACATAGGTATGTACGTTAGTAACTAGGACATGAAGGCTGCAGGAACGGTCGGCCAGTGAGGTGGCCACTGAGTTTATCCATCTATCAAGCAAGCAAGCAGTGAGAGTCAAACAATTCAATCCCTTTCCCATTACGGTCACATGACCAATCACATGACCAGTCTAGAAAGACGCCACAGTACAGGCCACGCCACGCCACGCCACGCCACACCTCGTCCTGCCCTGACAGTGGAGGCTTTCAACTTTCCAACGCCCCCCGAAGTGGATCCCGAAAATATTCGGGGCTAGACTTGGCATCACGCTCCGAAAAAAAGTCAAGATGAATCAAAGTCTTCGATGTAACATTTCTTTTCAGCTTGCGGATACGTACAGTACATACCATACCATACCATACCATGCCGTTCAACCCTTTATTACAGCAGACCAGGCCAGGGGAAAGTTAGTCTTCGGAAACCGTTAAACTGGTCGGTCGGTCCGCTACTTGTCGGAAATGAAACCTGCTGGCTGGATTGCTTTTGCCAGTTGGTTAATACGGATACACGACTCTTTCTTCGCAATCGAGGCTGACCGGCCCGTGATGTTTTAATATCGAAACTGCTTCACAGTTACATGACACACTTGAACTGCCGGGCACATCGATGCGGCCTGACCATCATCTTTCGTACAAATCCTTGCGGCACAGCACATGGATACAGACACAGACAGCCCAGAATGACTGTCTATGCGTTAATCATCGCCGTTTCACGATGGCTGCACTGAAGAGACGATGATGGAACGAAATCGTCCTGAATGATGTCGATACGGTGACACAAAGGCTGATGTGATGTTGACGTTGGCATGCGCCAAGATGCTCAAGGCTTCGGAGGGTTGGAGCTCCCTCAAGCCTCAAGGCTCAAACCCCTCTATCGACAAGACGTTCTCTGGCGCTGTGAGGCGTCGCGGATGATCGACAGTAGCGTCGTCGCCGGTTGCGGTTAGGACCTCAGGACCAACAAGGGCCCGTCCTTTTGCATCCATGCAAGCCGCTACTTAGACGAGTCAATCAGAGTGGGCAATGCAGGGGAAGGGTCTGACATGATCCCTAACGTTCAGTAATCCAAAATGCGCTACCCTTGACATCCTGACATCCTCACAAACTTACAGAATACAGAGTAGATGTCGGATTCTAGAGAGCTGAGACAGAGACCGGCACTGAACCTTTACCTTTTGAGTACAATGTGTACATATCATTGGCGGACTGCGAAGACTCAACTGAAAGATCCCGGCCCTTGTCTTGAGAATATTAAAATACAGGATGCAGATCTAATCTAATGCACCTGTTAATCATCTTCCGGAGGATTGGATATGGTAGGTCGTCTTCGAAAGCCCCGCCGTCGTCTTTGGGGTCAAGACAGCTGAATACTAGGAAGAGATGGTGGACTCTATACGTCGTTATGCCGACAGCAACATGACATCTGCTGCTGGGACTATGAACCTAATGCAATCTTTATGTCCTGCAGCTACTTAGCGCACCTCATTTCTGGGACATGATTGGAACATACTGTAAATGACCGTTCCACAACAACAGATGCAATGCATCAAAGAGCTGAGGCTACTGCAAGACCCTTCGGCAGCCCACAAAACCAGAGAGCATGTCTGGCACTTTCAAGTTTCAACGATGGCTGAATTAGAGCCGGCCAAACTGCTCTACGATGCGCTATGCCATGATAGTCACCTGGGATCAAGAACTTGGAACAATTGGCTTTGTATGCATGTATGTATGTACGTTTGTACGTATGTACATTACAGCCTTGGCCCATGCGACCGGGAGCCATGAACGGCATGTGGATATAAACTACACAGCCGTCACTTTGATGTCCCACACCAGAGAGCGCGATGAGGACGAGAACAGACAAAGAGGCGTTATCTGTGGATCTAGACACCCCTTGGGGGAGTGTGTTTCGAACGTCTTCGAAGGAGGAAACAAGAGATCAACAAGACAATAAACACGCCTTGTCGAGATCGGAGTAGCATGATATGGCATGAGACACAACATGAGAGATTGTTGATATCTTGGATCGTCAGCGTCAGTGTCAGTGTCAAAGCCTAACTAACTAGTAGGCACTAGGTATTGGATATGGGTTCTGAGGGTTTGTGGCCCCTCCTTGTCATGCGTCGGATCAACGGCCATCCGCAAGTCAATAAGGGTACTACTCAACTTTCGGACCAATCGCATCATGGTGTGGGCGGACTGAAAGCCTTGACAGGGACCCATGATATGACCCATGTCCCTAGAGAAGAAACGTCAAGTCCAATCCTGGGGGAAAGTCTAGCTGGAAATGTTCCGGAGTCGATTGCAGCCGTCTATTGGTCGAGAAATCTACGCATGTTTCCATGCCTTGGCTTGGTAGGGCCCTTCGCAAAAGGAACAGGAAACACAGTCTGAAAGGGGAATATACGCTTGCGGAGTTTCGAGATATCTATCACCGGTCATTTTCCTCCGTGATGGCTATCTTCCTGGGCTCATTTCACTAGCAAGATTGCCTGCACCTACTCCGTACTCAGGCTCTTTTGTTTCTCTCTCTGTCGTGTGCGGCTCATGCGAGACACGGGAACGGGGTAACATTGGAGTTGCAGCCATCAATCAGTCAAAACACCATTTGTGGCGGCCTTGAATGCGGTATAGCACTGGACTTTGAGAAAAGGCTCAGGTCAATCAGCACCTCTATGATCCGTGTTGCATCTGATCACAGACGTGACTGCCCAAGGGCCTGATCCTAGGCTCGGAACGGCTTAACTTGAGCTGATGTTGAATGTGATGTGATGTTGCTTGTGCAGCCTGTGCTTCATCTTAGGCTGCAAAGAATGCCAGTTAGCCTACACTACACTACATTACACTACACTACGGAGTACACTACACGACACTTCAATGCACCCCCGGCTCTCCGGACCCGAGCAGTCGGTTCTGTCCGTGAAGTGCCTGGGCTGGGCTGGGCTGCTCTCTGGCAGATAGAAAGTTCTGTCCTCCTGCTGTGATCTGTCAGGTCAGCCTGAGGGGTGTATCTCATACACACCTT
>JAAOAM010000405.1:0-57633 GCA_013396015.1 Fusarium mexicanum
CTCCTCCTCCTCCTCCTCCGCCCTGGGCATGTGCGAATACTCCTGCTGGGGGCGTCAGGTGGTGATGCGTATGATGCTGGTGCGGAGCTTCAGCGCGCCGCGAGGAACGGGTGACGGAAGCCATTGGAAGACGACCAAATGCCTGGCATGGTTTCAAGGATGTATTTCTCTCAGTCCGCCAGCTCAGTTTGAAGATGGCGTCGTCGATGTTGATGGGGTTTTTCGAACGCGGCTTCGGTGCGACGCTTGCAGTCAGTGGAAGCTTGGCTCCGTCTCGCAGGGCACCAAGCCAAGATTTTGAGCACCAGTGTTCTTGCAATTTCAGGGCAATGGCGCCACTATACCCCCTATATCCCACTGGCAAATGCAGAGCTACAGGGCGTCCTCGCGCTGGAGCCACCTGTGGCAAAGTTGGTCATGCGCACCTCGAAAATCAATCCCTCTGACTCGGATGGTTCATTAATTATCAAGCAACCGAACATCATCAAGTGCTTGTTCAGTGTGATAAATGCCAATGGGTGCCTGTAAAGATGCCCCAGCTAATAAAGTGACAGAAATGAAAACTATCAGAGCAGTAGAGGATCAAAGGAGCTTTTTCTCTGGAATTATGCTTTGTGTTCCGGCCACAAATAGGTATATATCATAGCAGAAAAAGTTTATTAACTGTATCAAGTACAGTATCGATAAACTGAATTCTTTGACTGAGATATTTGTATTTCTACTGAAAAGCTTCAAGTGTTCGCTTAAGTTACGACTGAATTAATAATTTATGCTTTCGTGTCAGCAGCGAGATTGCTTGAATGCATCTGGCTTCAGGGTATTGGAGATGGCATGTCTAGACAACATGATATATATTAGAAAAAACGAGAAAACCCAGGACCTCTATTCTCAGTGATGAAGGATTCATACAATATTAAGGCGCATACTCTCAGATCGGCTATCGTATCACTCTTATCACTCAGGATAGACGCCCTGGTATACATGAATGGCCTTTCTGTGCTTCTTTCTGCTCCAAGGTCTTCGCTTAGTGGGTATTGGAGGATAATAGGTCTTGAAGCTCTATTCAGGCCACAGGATGGATAGCTCGCTGGGCTAGGATTTTAACAGAGCTTAGATGAGCTTCACGCAATATCATTTAATAGCCGGAACTAACAGGTGCATACAGAGAATATTCATGATACTGGGTATTCGTATTTGATGTCGTGGACCATAATCTGGGAACTGCTCTATACATAAAGGGTATAATATCGTAAAACCAAAACACCTCGCCAAACACCAAGTGCCTTACTATACGTGCATCATCTCGACATCCTCCTTTTTCTCCCTCTTAGCCGCCTGTTTCTCCTCCTTTGTTGGTTTGATACCAAGCTTCTTCAAGACCTTTTTTACAGGTCTTCCCTCTTGCTTCTCCGCCTCTTCTCGTTGTAAGACCTCCCTTTCCTTCGCGGCACTTTCACTCTTATCCCTGGCCTCCTCTTCCCTCCGCGCCGCCTCCTCTGGGGCTATTATTTTATCTTTCCTGTGTCCCACACGCTGAGCAAAGTCCTTGCCCTTGCGCTTCGTCTTGATATATGTCTCTAGTCCTATCAACACCACATAGGACTTCGAGATCGAGACGTGGCTCATATCAACTTCTGACTGCCGCAGACTGGCAACAAAAGCGCGGAAATTTGCAGCGGGTGGGCGGTAGTGTCCGCTCAGTGGTGAGAGGGACGATAATCGACCGTTCTTGATTTTGATCAAGCCTGCAGCCGATATGCGAGAACCCTGGAGGAAAGACGAGTGTTGAAATGCCCCTGAATCTTTGATGCCCACATACATGCGAAAACTTGTGTCTGCAACGAAGATCCATGTATTCTTCCGGACAGATTTGCGCATCAACCTGTTAAAGATTGTGGAGGCTGAAATCTGAGACACTTTGTTCATACCCTGACTGTTGTCAAAGTCAGGGGTCGCATACTTGGCAGCCCGGTCTGCCTCTCGTCGTGACTCTAGAGAAGAATCGGAGCTGGAACTGCTGACAGATTCGAGGGATCGTACATCCTTAGGCTGGGCTGCGGCGTTGAAGGCCGGCGTGGAATCGTTCACAGGCACGACACCATGTATGCTGTCCTTGAACTCCTCGGTGGTATCAATGCGCTGGCCATTTTTCGCCCAACAGAGTCGGCCCTCACTATCAACTTCAACAAGATAGTACTGGCGCTCTTCGCGAGACAGATATCGGACTTGCTCCCGCTCAAGTCGATCGCGTGGACAACCATCAACCTCAACGTTGCGGCCTTCACCATAGTCAAGCCAGTAGAAGAAGTTCTCAGTTGTATCTGTTCGCTTCCAAACTTCGTGGTAACGGCAAAGATTGCTTCCGTAACGGTGCTTCTGGTCGACCATCTCGAGGAAGTATCGAATTCCCATCATGCGCGCCTCATGTTTCCGTGCAGCAGTAGCTTTCTCACGTCGCGCTCGTGCAGCAGCTCGTTCTTCGGGGGAGGCATCTTCGTCTGAAGACGATTCTGAGGATTCAGAATCCGATAAAAGATCATCATGACCTGCTCGTCGCGCAACGGCGCTCGCCTTCTTCCATTTTTCTCGTGCACTCGCCGATTTATGTTTCGCAAAATCGTTTGCTTTTGACTTATCAATAGCTTTGTTATCAGCTTCTGTTTTCGGTCGTGGCAATGTCGCATGTCGAAATTGAGCTTCTCGAATTGCAGTGACCCATCTCGTACTTGCATCTAACCCGAACCCTTGCATCTCTCTTCTGGCGCGATACCCTCGAAATGTTTTTTGTATAGTGCGCGCAGCTTGCGCCTGCGCTTGGTCGTCCTGATCGACTGTCGACATACTGGCGGCTCTATTGCGCTGACGCTGGGCTTCGCGCGACCAGCGCCTTCGTTCACGATCTCTGCGCTTTGTTTCTTGTTCGCGTTGTTGTTGAACAATTGCAATTCGTTCGAATTGCTTTGGTGAAGGTGGTCGCAGAGAGTCCATATAATCTTTTGTCTTAGTGGTAGAGTGTAAGTTGCCGTTAGTGGCAGCAACAGAAGATGACGTAGAGTTGACGGCTGAGAATTTCGAATCGGTACGGGTCGGTAGTTCCATACTGATATCGTTTGGGGTCTGCACTAAAACCGGTAACATCAAACAACGGTTTTCTAGAATATCGAGTTGCGTCATGGTCGTGGGGTTGAACTGGGCTGAGGATGTGGGGGTGGGAGTCAAGTTGGTGATACTGGCGATAAAATCCTTGGAAAAGGCTGTTAATCACATTGAGAAACAAGAAAATATGAAGCTTGATGAAACCATGACACTTCGAATCTCTTTGGTTTGGAGCTGGATCTTGTAGCTCTTATAAACATGGCCTTTACTGCTGATGTAGTCAGGCCGATGCCCAGAAACAAGCAGGTTCTTGTCATTCTTGTCACGGAAGAACGGCACTTGGCAATCCTGCAAAGACCATTGGCATCACCGTAAAATCTCAATAGATTTCTTGATTGAGACGCCGCGATGCTTGGTAAATGCCGTTACATAGGTACCGACATGATCTAGACTCGTGGCTGGCAAATCGTCAGAATAGCGGCAGGTAAATCCGTCAAGGAACTCACTCATTGGCTGATGCGTAACAGCATATCCTCTAAGCCATACCGAACTCCACATGGTCATGTAGGTATGTTAAGCTTCATTTAAAAGTCAACAGCTTAACTGTTAGTATCGCGCGCCTGTTATTAGCATTTCTCCTGCTGCGCCCAGGCGCCTATACTCAGCCCTTTGGATACGAGAGCTTAAACACTCAGAGATGACATGCCGCTGGAGGCGGAGGCGCTCTTGCTTGGCGAAGCAAATGGTATGGTTTTCGAGAGATGCTTGACTGTTTCGTACGACAATGCTAACTTGGTTTCATCTTGGCTCTCGAATCAAGCACAAGCTAAAAACAGACAGCCATGCAATACACCTGTAGTGCCACAAGTGGTAGATCATCCAACTCATTATCATTAATACGGATCGTTGGCTGCTGCATATGTGCGTGAAACTGGGCCAACCAATATATATCGTTTGTACAAAGAGGCCTCCCATGATTGAGACCCAAAGGTAAACATATCCAAAGAAGAGAAGATGCTAAGACGATAGGAACGCTATGCAAAGAGGAACTCCTTGAGGACTGGCGATCCAGAAAATTCTGGATTTAACAATATGCAGCTAGTAAGGTCAGCATAATATTGAGCTGGAAAGTTAGGATATACGCACTTGAGAAAGTATTGTAGGCCAGCCCGCCTTTTCTCGAGAAACCTGGGCCGGAACTTGGAGATGACACTCTTGGGCGGAAGCGCCGGAACAGCTGCCTCGAATCCGGGGAAAGTCTGAACCAGCCGATATCGAAAGTCGTCAAACTCTGAATACCGTTTACGAATATTCATATAACTCCCCTATCGTTGGGTCAGTCAACAGCAGTCTTCGGATCAGCACGCCACTGCTGAACCACCACCAATCACTCACATTGAGAGCCTCGACACGAATATTCCACACCACAAAGGCTCCGATATTTGTTGCACTGCCGTTGACAATGGTATAGCTGACAATCTCAACACTCTTGGCCCAGCAAGCGCTGTTGCGGTCGTCGAATTCGCTCGCTTCGTTGTCACGTAGGGTGATGGCGCCAGCAGGAAGAACGGACTCGGTCGACATATTCGATATGGTTCGTTGATGGCCTGAGCGGGTGTTGAGCCAGTATGGTGGCGATGTTATCGAACTCGGGGAGACGGTAGATGACGCAGTCTCGTGCCGCGCATGATTGCTATTGTTGGGATCATGATCGAAGGATGTGCGTGGTGTCTCAAACACTTCGGTAGCTGCGCTCTGTGTCTCAGAACCACCTGGATGCGATGCGCCGACGGCCGGATTGCCATCGCCAGGCGCTTGATCTATCGCAGTCGCCATTCAACCATGCGTTGAAACAAAATGTCGGGCTTGAATCGTTCAAGTCGCTAATGAAGAAACCTCGGATACAACAGCTTAAATAGTATTGAATTGTGTGTGATTCAGAGGTAATACCACGTCGCAAAGACTTGTAGCAATGATTCAATCGATCCAGTCGAGTAATGTTGATGTTGATTAACAGTTGAAATCGTATCAGCCAGTTAGGATAACAGCCCATGAATTGCAGCCCTGTTTTCTGTTGACAAAGCGCAAGGATTTAGGTTGCGGAGCGGTAGAGAAACAGTCAATTAGGTACAGGTCGTCAGGATGAGGATGATGATGAAATCAAGGCACGAGTAGAGGGCACGATCCAACCAGGGACATAGTATAAGGTAGGTAGTGTGTGTCTGGGTAGTGGCGATACCTAGGTAGCTTGTCCCAATTGAAAGAATGAATTGGATGTGATGTCGTAGTTAAACGGCGCCGTTCCCGGCCTTGCAGCTTGATTTTTTCCGATTGATGGAGGGGCCGGAGCCCCGGTCCATGGGAGTTAGGACAACATACGGAGTTGAACGCGGTAAACTTTGTGACCTCTGATTTCTTGTTTGTGTGGATCTACTCCGGACTTAGTTATTTCAAAGTTTTTATATCTACAGTCTCCGCGAGGTATCGCGACATGGGAGGAGAGTTGATTTACCATTCAATGCCTACCTACCCAAGGGGATGCAATAAAACTTAGGACCTCTAGCCTAGGTGACAAAAAGTCTTAGGTAAACTTAGTGTAATTTAGTATAATTTAGTAGAGATATAGAGGATCTTAGACTATGTGTTTTTGACACCTTGTTTTTTCGTCAGAAGACTTCTTACACCCTGAGGCTCTCTGAAGCTAATCACTTACACACAGCAAACCAATCCTATGCTGAGTGTAGTACGGATAAGGTTTTCTTAGACAAACTCAATGCCCACTGACTTGGGTGTCAACCAAAATACCACACTTGCAAGGGTACACCATGACCGCCGCATTCACGGCCGGCCTTCATCTTGAAATACGGAGCTCGAAAGCCACATCCGCTCCGTGCCCGGCCGAAGAGGTCGGTCAGATACCGGTCGTCTAAGCTTCGGGACGTAGCGGAATTCGGATTGATAAGCATGAGATCTCATCGACTGTGGCTTTCTATCAAGGGATACAAGGACAGAGATTCTGGCTACATTGTTTCAAGCCGCAGAACTCTCATCGTATCATATGACATTGTCATCTGGTCCAGTTCAAACTGTAACTCTAATCGTAACCAAGGAGCGAAATAGAGGAGGTTGGAATCAAAGGAGTGACCGAAATTGGAGGAAGAAACCAAGTTCGCGTTGACCGAAGTTTCTGTCAAGTTCTTAGAGGTTCACTTTGAATCGGGAGAATGTATCCTCACTCTGCGGGGTAAGAATCTGCTCTCCACATGGAATGAATACCTCTTGAGACTTGAGGATTCTTTTGAAGTCGAGGCTGGTCTCTTTCAGATTTGGTTATCTTTTTGTGACCTGTCAGAACCGAGTCTTCGTACTCTGTACTCTGTAATCTGTAAGTGTCTTCGCCTCCATTGATGCCTGCATGGCACGAGCACGATTCGATTCGATACGAAGTCACCTTGCTATCTTGTACGAGAGAGAAGCGGATATCTCCTCGGCTAGTCCGTCATATCTCCAAATGCACTCCGCTTTCCAAATGTCTTAGCCAGCAGAGTGTTTCTTCACCTGCGCTCTTGGGTTACAAGAAGTGGTGATTATTCGACTTTGTTGTGTGATACCTCATAAAATGTGCAACTGTGATCGCTTCTCTATGAGTCTGAACATCTGGCCGCGTCAGCTCCATAGTGAGGCACAAACAAGATATCATCAACGCCAACTATTGGCGCGATATCCATAGCATCATGTTCTCGTCGTGGTGCATTGCGTGGGGTTGTCTAAGGGTTCAGTGCAGTGACATGCCCCGCCCATATGCAAGAAATACGAAGGTTGTTGGCTGGTCCAGATGCCTAGCACCGAACAGATTTACCCTTTCTGGGAACAGTTGGCCACCATTCTTGCATCCGAGTGGCCAATCGTCCGTAAAGAATCCTCCGACGTGATCATGGTGGGCTCGTACATGTTGTGAGCGACTTCAACTACCAACTGGAGCGCGTCGTTTGTGTGGTCCAAGATGCACTCTGTGATGCACAATGAGAAGACCATAATAACAAATGTGCTAGTGGTCTCATATCGCTTCATGGCTACTAGATGTGGAGTCTGTAGTAGTCAACCGTTCGCGCCCGCCACAAAGCCAAGCTCTAGACATGCAGTTGAGAGGAGACAAACGAAGGACGACCTCCACTCGTTGGAAGTATGTAGGTATGCCCATGATGGCGAGGATGGGGCATCACCAACATCTGACAAGAGTACTGTAGCGTTGAGTCAACTAGAAAGATCTCCATTGGGATCTTCTGAAGATCACAGACCGGGCTGCTGTAACAAGAACATTATCGATGATACTATTGACTCCTTTTAATCACGGCTCTTAAAACCAAGGGCCTTGGAGATTACGGCGGTCATGGTGAGCCTCCCCAGACCGCCCTAAAAAGCCCAAGCTTCAGCGGCGGACCGCACTAGTTGAGTCTATCTGGGCTAGCCTCCAAGTATTCCGGGACCTCCTGGGCACAAAATGCGCCGAGTGGTGGACGATATGGAGCAAATAAAGTCTCATTGCTGCTGGGATATGTTAGAGCTAAGCCCAATACCGCTGTGCTGCTCCTAAAGTCCCCTGTTCGCTCTACGAAAATTGGTGCTACTGGTGCTACTTTGCCCACCGTCTGTGGTCATGATATCGCCCAGGCTCGGGTCTCGCCTCAGCTTTTGCTACGGATCATTTCTTTTGACGCTGTAGCCCGGCGGTAGGTATCTGGACCTGGGCTTAGGTATCCGTAGAGAGGTATCCATCCATCATCCATGCATCCATATACATATAGCCGGGGTTTGTCTGTCGTTGAAATGTCTCGGACCTCCTCGACCTTTTCTTCATCGTCCTCTTCTGTCACCACCTGCTTTTGATACACTCGCTATATCAGACCTGGTCTTGATTCTCAACAGTCGTTAACGCGCTATCTTCATCTTTTATTTCTTATTTTGCTCGCTGTTCTCAAATTGTTGGTCGTCACTCACATACCTCGTTCTTAATCTGTAAGTCAAACATCGTCCGAGTCGACTGGTATTGCCCCGGTTGTCTTAGTGATAGCTTCCCCCATACCTCTCCTTCCCGCAGAGCACAAGCAATCTCCTCATTATGGGAAAGAGAGAGACTTCCAGTGAAATGCAAGTGAATAAAACCGCTGACTCCCGGCCAAAGAAAATCCATACCTTTCGTCAATCTTCACCGTTTACGAACTTTTTTGGACTTCGCATACATAACTTCATCGTATCCAGCACAACTAGCTCTCATACAAGACACAAATACGTCACAATAATGCCTTCTCTCCGAACAACCGTTTTGGCCGTTGCTGCCTCAGCCATTGCCGTTGTCAATGCCGACTATGTCATTGACCCCGAGAGTGTTCCCCTGTCTCAACGCCGTGAGTAAACCATCTATCGCTGGTTTTTTTAAGGTGCAGGGACTAATACAGAACCAGGTGTTTGGTGCCAGAACGAAATAGAAACCTGCCCAATGATTTGCGGGCAGACTAGCAAGGGAGACACCAAGGTCAATGAGTGTGATCCTGTAAGTTTCGTTATCTGGGCTTCGTTGACAACTATTAATTTCTTTCGTCCAGAAAACCCTTACATACGGCTGCATCTGCGGCGACGGCAAGCAACCTAACGTGTCCGAATATTCCCTGACCCTGCCATTCTATGTCTGCCAGGAATGGGGTAACCAGTGTGTCGAGGACTGCAATGGAAGTGCCTCTTGTGCTTCTGACTGCCGCCAGAACCACCCATGCGGTGCCAGCAACCCCAAGAAGTACAACACCACTTCCACAGCTACCGACACAGCTGCCGTCAAAGCGACAGCCAGCGCTACTGACGATCCCAATGTTGTCTACACTGGCACCCCAGGAGGCGACGATGATGATGACTCCGACTCAGACAGCTCAACAACAACAACAAAGACCAACGGCGCCGCCGTTATTGAGGCTGGGCGCGCATGGGGCCTGACTATTGTCCTGAGCACCATCTTCGCTGGGTTCGCCATGCTCTGAGTTCCTGGTGATGCTTGGCGGTTTGCTGCCAAAGAGGTTACTGCATTGCTTCTGTTCTCTTGTGTTTGTTGCTCCTACATTCCTTTGAAGCCTTGGACGTCTAGGTGTTTGGTTGTCTTTTATGGTGGGATATTCTTTTTTATGATTCAACTTGAGGGGTTGCCCTCCTACATCATTAATATCGTTAATGTCGAAGGGACGAAGAGATGGGTGTGGATAGGTGGTAGAGCAGGACGAAATACACGTCATTGACTGCAATCAAGCAGTCGAACCACCATGAGCCTTTCACGACAGATTTGAAGCCAGTGTGATATCATGATGCATGAAACAAGCAGTGGCCTATCGAGACATGTCGTTATCGGTTCAAGGATTCCGAGAGTTGGAGGAGAACACAGTCAGCGTCAGTCGATCTTCACTCCACATTCCGCATTTCCAAGAAGACCCTTAGACGTATACCGGGCTATCGGATCAACCAAACTACCGTGATGTAAGTTTTGTTCTCCAACTAGCATCCATTCCAGCCAATTGCAGTTGAATGAGAAGCTCGTATTCTTTTTGTTGGTGCTCACGCGCTCACGAGCCTAGAAGGGCATGTGAAAATCATTCTATCCATGCGCCGTTGATCCATAGCGTTAGTTCATCCCTCGCCTCGGCACCAACGGCTAAGACGGATCAAATAACGTCGAAACAATCTCATGATGAGGTGTCTATGCGAGCTCCTCCTCGTGAGCAGGCAGGGCTGGTGCACCCTTCAGGCAGGGCTGAGCCTGCTGAGGTCACTGTGCAAGTGAGAGTACTACGTAGGGATGCTTGAGGAACTTGCTATTGTTCTCGAGTCTCACAAGAAAGGGGCCGTCAAAGTCGACCTGTTTCGTTAGCTGTCAAATTGATGATTGGAGACTTCAAATGAACGAGCCGCTAATTACCCAATTTTAGATGCGTGTTTCCCCTGTAAGCGGATACCTCTAGTGGATCGGATCGCTGGTGTTAGCAGGGGCATTGGGGTTTACGATCCAGGGGCTCGACGTACGACGACACCAGTACGAGTTGGAGGTTGAATTCCAATTTCGAGTCCTAGCCTTGAGCTGTCAAAACCTGCCCCCTTAAACCCTTTCAATCCCTTCCTTTCTTAAACTGCAAAAAAACACTCTTTGGCGGTAACTGTTCATCAACATATTTAATTCTTTATCTGACTCTTCACCGCTATTCTTGGCTGCTTTACTCTGTCTCAGCCCTCCCGGTCGTCTTCGCAAATCAGGTCCGCCACATATAACCTTGGCTTGAAATCCGATTCATCTACCGTTGTCGATAAGAGAAAACCTGTCACGCTTGTTCTTGGATTATCTTTCTCTTCCCGCCCACGTGCCGCGCCGCCTGTCTCTGTTAGGATAATACCGCCTTGGAAGAGAGCCGAGGGTCAATCATCCATTTGCAGGGCTTTTGGCGGATCTACCTTATTACCCTGTCCTGCTGCAAGTCACTATTGCGCGTGCCCGCCGTCGCTGCAGGTCCGATTGTTTAGGTGTTTTTACCGACGTCTTTAATTTTTTTTGCCTTCCCCTTGATTCCCTTTTTTAAGAGAGTCCCCCATTTTTGCCCCTCCTCCTCCGGCCCCTCTCTTCCACCATGACTGCAAGCGAGACACTTCCGCTTTACAACCCAACGGCCACTGACCCGGACGGTACGAATATGGCTCCCAATACGAGTAAGTCTGGGAACAAAAGGAAGCTCTTTGAACGCCTGGGTTCCATGGGTACTGCAATAAGAGACCGTTGACCACTAACATCGGGGCCCTGCAGAAAAGAATGTTGCCGAGTGCATCTCTGATGACGCACTGGTACACTTCAAGTCATACAAGTACTCAAGCGTCGACCTGTCGCCAGTCTCGAAATACGTTCTTGGTCCTTTTGTATGTATTGCCTCTACCTTCAGCTCTCTTTTGCGCGTATCTCAAATTTGTTTTACCATTTTATCTCAACAATTACCATCTGGACGAGCTCGCCGACACTCGCCTGCCAAGTTTTTTTGGAGCTCGTGATAGCTAACGCGTCTTTGTCGTCATGTAGTGGAATGCCTCTGTTAACCTCCTACCACTATGGATTGCTCCCAACATGGTGACCCTTTTGGGTTTCTGCTTCATCCTGATAAATGTCGCTTTCTGTGCAATCTGGATGCCTGATCTCGTTGGACCGGTATGTGGGAGACCTTCCATGTCTCTGCAGTGAAGTACTAATCGCAAGTGTTATTGTAGGCTCCTTCATGGCTTTACTTCAGCTTTGCCTTTGGCCTCTTCATGTACCAAACGATGGATAACCTCGACGGAAAGCAAGCTCGACGAACTGGAACCTCAAGCGGCCTCGGCGAACTTTTCGATCACGGTATCGACTCTTTGAACTGCACACTCGCCAGTCTTCTCGAAACTGCTGCCATGGGTCTTGGTACCTCTCCAGCTGGCATCATCACCGCTCTATGCCCATGCCTGCCCATGTTTTTCTCGACCTGGGAAACATACCACACGCATACTCTCTACCTCGGCGTTATCAACGGTCCTACAGAAGGCATCCTTATTGCCTGTGCAATTATGATCATGTCTGGCATTTGGGGACCCGGCATCTGGACCATTCCTTTGGCTAATGGCATCAAGGACACTCTTCCTGGTCTTGCTGAGCTCCTTGGCGAGACCACTTTCCGAGATATCTGGATTGGCCTCATCATTGGCTCCCTCGTCTTTACACAGATTCCCTTCTGTGTGCTCAATGTTGCCAAGGCTCGCAAGTCCAGAGGAGAGCCCATTCTTCCCGTCTTCCTTGAGTGGATTCCTATGGCCGTCTTCACTTTTTCGATCGCCGCTTGGGTCTTCTCTCCTTACAGTACCATCATGAAGGAGAACCACCTGATGCTTTTCTGCTTCATCATGTCATTCGTCTTTGGCCGCTTGACCACTAAGATTATTCTTGCCCATTTGACTCGCCAACCTTTCCCTTGGTGGACCGTTATGCTATACCCTCTTGTTGGTGGTGCGTTCCTCGGAAACATGCCTCGATTTGGACTCCCTCAGGTCAGCGCCCAGTTCGAGCTTTTCTACCTGTGGGCCTACCTTCTCTTTTCCACGATTGTCTATTTCCGCTGGGCCTGGCTCGTTGTTACCAGCATCTGCAACTACCTCGGTATCAATGCCCTCACTATCCCCAAGGAGAAGCAGATCGCCAACAAGGCGGCACAGGCTGCCAACAAGCTACACTAAGCCGGAACTAGCCGTTTTCGCCGAGCAGTTTTGTTCTGTCAAGCCCTGATAGATCGAAATGGCATATAAAATAATCCACCCAGAGAGGCGCAGCATTTTGGAGAGAGATCATGGGACAAAAAATACTGGTGTCGCAACACAAGGCGAAGAATCAAAGCATGACGAGGGCGTTTGGTGTTTACTTGCGGGTTTCTCGCATTCTTTATGACGCTAGGATACTAAGGGGTCTTGTATCACGTCAACAACCATTGGGGTGTATTCATTGTAATAGATATAAATGTGTAGATGATGGTGTTAGAGACTGCCTCTTGGATAGGCCCCGGCTTTGACGCATAAGGCGCAAGCCAAATCAATAAGAAGCTTCAATATTTCAGATGTATTGCCCATCGCCGCCCATGCTACTCTCATGATACCTTTACTTTTGTCTTCTCTCTTTTGCTTATGAGGGGCTTCACAACATTTTAGAAACGTGGGGTTAACGGGATGACGTAGCCTGCGTTAGCTTCAGATGATGGATGTCTGCAGGAACCTTGGGTAAAGAGTTGTGGTGAAGTCTTGCTTGCCAGTTCGTTAGTTCCTCGTATCATGAGATTATGTCAACGGAAGTCTTTGGGAGAGAAGGTTTCCAAGCTAGCTCCCAATAATGCCTATTTAATGTAAAGCACAACGCCCATTACTTCAAGATGAATGATCAGATAACACAACTCCACACCTTTTCTCAAGGTGGTCTCAGTATCAATAGCATTGTGTCGAATTTCAGTCTCTCTGGAATGTGCTCCAGCCTTTACTACGACTGACTTGCACGCCAGGCTTAGGCATGATCAACGATATCTTTCGCATTGCCTAGGTATATATTCAGGATACAGCAGCTCGGCATGATTGAGAGAATGGACATAACGACCACAGTATAGCTGGCTCTATATAGGCCAGTGAAAGTTATACGTGTCCAACTTGATAAATGCGTCCAGTGTGATTTATCCATCTCAAATGCACCCACAGGCCCTTTATAACCGTGAACCAATGGGGCTTGACCATCCCCTGGCTGTTTAACCATAGGTACCTAGTTTAAAGGGTCCTCCCCCGCGCCTGTTGTGCACATTAAAAAGGCGTCTTCCGCCGAGAGCTAACAGGGAGCTTCGGACTACTAACTATCGTTCATAGCTGGTGAAGGGCCAACATGAAGTCCAGATCCATTTCATAGAACACATAACACACAATAGGTTGAGGCTTAGTATTGTTGTAGAGAAAAACCAAAGAATTAACGGAGAATAATGTAAGCTTTGACCTCTACACATTGCCACACGCATCTGGGGTTGTGGCCGGAGTGTTGTGTCCAGGTACAAAGATTCGCCTGTGGTGCTGGGCCTGGGTGAAGTACCTACTATTTTCCTCCCCACATCCTTCTTGTCGTACCTGGCCTTAGGTATCCTCCTCCCTTGCATGGATGGGCTGGCGAGAGAGGTTTAACTCCTGACACGAAGCATCTGTTTGTTTGATTCTGCTCTGTCTTTGTTCGCAACGTCCACGCTCACTGCCACAGCTGAACCTTTGCGCATTATCATACGATTATTCTGATCCTCCAGACGGAATGAGCTAGTTTTGCGCCCCACGATAACCCGAACCAAAACCCGCTTCTTGTTGGTTTAGAGTAGTATTTATTGGTGTCTTCCCATCCATGGCTGAATCTTCGACAATGCCTCGACCGCTATCGCAATTGCCATTCCTTGCAAAGCTTCTCGTCTTTGTCTGCCTGCTCCTATCGACGGTCGTCGAGTCCATGACACTTTCAGATGAAACTCTCGAGAACATTCCTTCGCCCGGCGACGACTTTGATATCAAGGATGGCAAGCTTCTTGCTCCTATCCTGATTCCTCGTGTGCCTGGCACCGAGGGTCAACGCCGTGCCCAGAAACACTTTGTCGAGTTCTTCAAGGAAACTCTTCCCGAATGGAAACTCGAAATGCAGAATTCCACTTCAAAGACACCTGTACACGGAAACAAGCAAATCCCATTCTCCAACCTCATCTTTCGAAGAGACCCCCCTTGGGCACAGAACGGAGACGTTAGTCGACTTACGCTGGTCGCGCACTACGATAGCAAATATGAGCCTGAAGGATTCATTGGCGCAATCGACAGCGCAGCGCCATGTGCCATGTTGATGCATGTCGCGAGGAGCATTGAGGATGCGCTCACTGCAAAATGGGCCAAGATGCAGAAGGATGGATCTGCAGATGATGGGCTTGAGGAGACCCAGGGAATCCAGATTATCTTTCTAGATGGCGAAGAGGCATTCAAGCATTGGACGGAGGAGGACTCGCTTTATGGAGCCAGGTATGTTCAATATGCAATTAACTACGAGCCAAAGGATTGACTAACTTGGTGTCAAGATCACTTGCTGAGGAATGGGAGTATCAGTTCCATGGATCTACTGCAACTTACAGGACTCCATTAGATTCTATCAGTCTATTTGTTCTTCTCGATCTTTTAGGATCTGCGGACCCTACTATTCCCTCTTACTTCCTTACAACCCACTGGGCATACCGAGCCATGGCAGGTCTCGAGAAGCGCATGCGACAGCTCAATGTCCTCGAGACCAAGCCCAGGTTCCCTTTCCTCCCAGATGGCAACAAAACCGCCAATCGATTCACTCGCAGCTATATTGACGATGATCACCGACCTTTCATGCAGCGCGGCGTCGACATCTTGCATATCATTCCATCGCCCTTCCCCGATGTGTGGCACGAGATCACAGACGATGGTGAGCACCTCGATCTTCCAACCGTGCGTGACTGGGCGAGGATCACCACTGCGTTCGTGGTGGACTGGATGCGTATCCAGGACTTCATGCCCAAGTTGGCGGGAACTAAAGCGAAGAGGAATGGCGCGGCTGCGACAACTACGTCGAGCCGGAGGACGGAGCTCTAGACGACATGAACGTACATATCTGCATCATTTATTAGAGAAATGTTGGTGGGTTATTTTGGGCTTGGCGTTATAGGCGCGATGTCATGAAAAGAGTCATGTAATGAACAGTCTATTTTGCAAACATGGAGTAAAGGAATCTCTGGTTGACTAGCAAACGTCTGAATCTACTACTCGTCTTGCTCATTGAAGTCTTCATGATCTTTCTGCCGTATCAAGGAACCCTGAAAACGCTGATATTTCCCGTGGGTACCATGTGAGACGGACCGAGAAGGAGAGGCATTTATTACGGATTTGCACCAACATCAGACTAGCAATAACTCCCGAAGTAGACGCCAAATTTTCCTGATTGGCCGACTCTATCTTGGACCCTGACGGCGACTGTGAAAGGAGGGCGTCTCCAAGTTTAAGCCCCGGACAGTTTTTATGGAGTCTGGAGAGATAATCGTGGTTCGTGATACGTTACGGCCAGCTTCCAGCGGGCTATTGGCAGTTTTGGTTTTGGTTTTGCGCGACATACGAGTAAGGTAAGGTAAGGGTATCGATCATGTTTGTAGTTCAAGCTGACGTCGGCTTTTCTGGCGCCCTCTTGACTCATTTATAGGTCTGCTACCTAGCAGTGGAGGTCTTCTATTTAAGTAATACCTGCTCCCTGCTTGTCTTTCACGGGCGCCATTCTTCAGTAGCTGCTGTAAACCACACCCGTCTTACACCTCACCATGTCAGCCATATATTCTGAAGCCCAAGTCGCTGGGTTCCTCAAACATCTTCAAATCCCTCAAGAATTCTACGTGGGCAATGAACCTATTCTGGACCATGCCTTTCTCAAAGTTCTGCATCAGCACATGATCGCAACGGTCCCGTATGATAACTTGACGCTGCACTACTCGTCGCATCGCAACATCACTCTCGAGCCTCAAGCTCTGTACCAAAAGATCGTGGGGGATGGGCGCGGAAGAGGAGGTTACTGCATGGAGAGCAACCTCTTTTTCTGCTACATGCTGAGAGCTCTTGGTTTCCAAGTATATCCCGTTGGTGTCCGAGTTCGTCTGCGAAAGGACGGAATTCCGTTTGGAAATTATCTGGGTTGGTAAGATGAAATGTAATGCTGTCATCAGTATCATTCACTAACCTCTTACAGGGTTCACATTGTCAACATTGTAACTCTACCTGACAATTCTCGCTGGGTTATGGATGCTTCATTTGGCGGCGACGGCCCAACACAGCCCATGCCGTTGGTCGAGGGCGCTGAGTGGCACAATATGGGCACACAAAACGCACGTCTTATCAAGGACTTCATTCCCGGCCAGACAGAGCTTACGTCCGGCCGCCGTCTCTGGATCTACCAATGCCGCAACTCCCCCGACCAGTCTTGGACCAGCTTCTATGCTTTCAGTCACTCAGTTGAATGGCTGCCAGCCGATTTCGAGGTCACCAACTGCTACACGGGCACAAGCCCACACAGCTTCCAGACATCGACGGTTCTGATTGTCAAGTTCCTTCTAAGAGAGAGCAAAACGTCACCAACGGGTGAGGAGATTTACGGGAAACGAATGCTGATTAATGATGTGATTAAAGAGAACCCTGGAGGTAAGACAAAGGTTCTGAAAGAGTTGAAGACGGAGGACGAGAGAGTGAGGGCGTTGAAGGAGTATTTTGATATTGATTTGACGACGGAAGAGAGGGATGCTATCAGGGGTTTCCAGACCGAAATCAAGAGCCAGTAGAGGATGATATACCACGAGTCATTGATTTACATACTTATGATAGAAATGATTTTCAACTTTCAAGAGATTATACAAGGTTAAATCGAGAAAATAAAACAGTGAAATTAGTTTCGTTCGGTTATGGTAATTAACACATATGCTTTCATTGATCAATGCCAGTGCCCTCATGCGATCCTTTTTCTGCAGTGTCATATTTCCTGAGGATCACAGGTCGCACCAACTGGCAAAATGGATAACGGATCTCAGTATCAGAATAACTCCTTCTTTTCTTTGGTCGTGCGAGAGCACGATTCTATTGTATAAAGTCTAAAATACGTACTATGTATTATATTTGCTGCATTCGAGGGCTCTGCATTCAAAGTGATGGAAATACTTATGTAGCTACAATACATCTCAGTACACCATTAGTGTAGTTTAGTAATTCTGACATATTCGCTCAATGCCATAAGTTTTATTACCTTATGACGATATAGAATAAATAGGAATAACCATTAACGTAAAGGTTTACAGAAGTAATTTGTGATCACTATTAGATATCGCATATACCTACCCTGAAGCTAGGAGCTCTATTCGAGTCCCCACCAAAGTTAGAGCTTTGACCAATCAAAGCTCTCCACTGCCACCACGTAATGCAAGCTACCATCCATCTTTAGCTGTCCTGTCTCATACACTTGGCCTCTACTCTAGAACCGACCGAATCGACCTGCGATAACGTCAAAACCATGCGCTTCTCAATCGCATCGTCCCTCCTCTTCCTAACGAGCGTGGCTAGCGCTGCCTCGTCTTGGAGTTTCACCGATGGCTCCGTCACTGTCGGCTCCAAGAGAGCCCAGGGTGTTACTGCCAAGTAGGCTATCTATCCCTCTTAGGATGCCATGATGATGCTATCATGGACGATTGAGTACGAGAGAACTTCCGCTGACTGGTCCGATTGATACAGATTTAGCGATCAGAAACCCACCAAGAAGCATCTCGTCTTAGGCAAGACAGATACTATCAAGGTCTCGTTGACCACAACCGAAGCTGGCGAGCCAAAGCGACCTCACCAGGCATTCCTTGTCCTTACCGAGTCAACTGGCCTCGAGGCCCCGTTCCCTCTTAAGATGAAGGCCTCTGGAAAGGGCGAAGCCGAGATTGTACGCGACCAATAAAACTCGAATCAATTCCACGACTAACAATAATCACAGTCACAAAAGGATCTCCCTATCCAGCTGCTCCTCTCCGACGAACCCATTAAGGCCAACCTTGTCCTGGGATCTTTCGGCTCATCAAACCCTCTTATCTCCCCCGTCTTCGATATTGAAGTCCAACTTGACTCTAATGCTCCTTCACCTCAATATGAGGCTCCCGTTCGATATGGTCCCCGAGTCGAGATCGACCATATCTTCAAGGTCGGCGACTCGAGTCCTCCCGTGGTTGTCACTCTTGTCTTTGTGCTTGCTATCGTGGCTAGTGTTCCTGCTCTCTTCCTCGGCGTACGTGTCAATTCTGCCATAATACACTCACAGACTAACAAGCATGTAGTGGCTCTTCCTTGGTGCCAACGTCAACCATTTGCCCAAGGCCCTCAAAGCTGCACCCATCTCCCACGCCGTCTTCTTTGGCTCCATTGTCGGCATCGAGGGCACTCTGTTCCTCTACTACGCCCAGTGGAACCTCTTCAAGACCTTGCCTATTGTCATTATCCTTGGCGTAGTGTCGCTTCTAAGTGGAACCAAGGCTCTAAGCGAAGTCCAGAGTCGACGTCTCGCTGGAGAGAGGTAATCTGGTTGCAATGTTCGAAAGTAAATGCTTGGCATGATAGAAGGGCTAAAGCTCGAAATCAATAATCGCAAGTCGATGTTGGTAGAAAGACAGGGGAAGATAGATATCTTACTAAAAGGACAGTTATTGCCCGAATGTGGGTACCAATATGTTTACAATGGATATTCCATGATGGGAATTTCTGTAACATCAAAAGTCTATCAATCAAGAGGGTTAAGGACGGGTAAATTTTCCCAAGAGTTGAAATGATGCCAAAGCCTAGGCATACAAGAAGGATGTACATTATGATAGACACTGGAAATGGAGTCGGATTTGGTGACTTTTCAATAATTGCTACGCTCCAACAAGCGAATCCGTGCTCTGATTTGTGAATCATGAACTGAGACATAGACCTTGAACACTTCATCCGTGTAACTGACAGTCAATAATTTCAGTGTTTATTTATTATTCCCCTGCCTGTCCTGCTTGTTCTCTTACAATGTTCCATGCTTATCGCAATATTCAGTGTCCATCGCTTACTCATATGCTCGGAAACAACAGCCACTCATCACTCTTATTCCTCCTTCGGTTTGGTCCACATACTCAGCTGTTCCTCCAAGACACTGTTGAACCATTGTGTCTTCTCTATGATGGGTGCGTGTCCCATATCGTCCACAATATGTACAGAGCCTGGGTTCAGCACTCTAATGAGCCGTTCGCCATTTGGAAAGCTGATCATGTTGTCACGCTTTCCATGCATAATCATGATGCGCTCAGAGCCGATACCGTCTGCTATTTCCCGTAGCTGGTCATCCGTCTTGTTGTGCAAAGCTGCCGCCGCAAGTTGACACATGAGCATTTTGGTGGTGTACAGCTCGGGATTTGTCTTCTTGGTGAGTTCCTGAGCCTGGAAACGCTGAAAGTTGGTCTCAAAGAGGCCGTACGTCGGACCACCCTCTGGCGGTGGTGGACTGCATCGTGCGGTGACGCCTGGCTCAGGTAGTATATCATCATCTGGTGCGACGAGCCACTCGGGTGTGAAGAGCCGGAGAGCGGTGTCGACAATACTGCGCTCCATGGACTTGGGGATGATCATACCCATGGTGTCTGAGACAGTTTCCCACAGTCCCTTTGTGTTTTGGACTTTGCCTGATGTGCAGATAAGGGAGAGCGACTGCAGACGCTTGGGAATACGAATAGCAACTTCTTGTGCAATCATGCCACCCATGGAGATACCAACGAGGTTGATATCCCGCTCAGTCTTCCAGCCAACATGGTCGATGACCTCGATGGCATCGAGTGCCATGCCGCTGGTAGAATAAACACCCACGGGCTTGTCGCTGCCGCCCATACCACGATTATCGATAATGAGAACCGAGTACTTGTTGGCTCGATCATGACCGAAGTACTTTGTTTGACGCTGCCATGATGTCTTGACTCCTGCCAATCCCATAATAAGCTACACAAGGTCAGTCAAGCTCCCTCTCAGAATATGACCAAATCTGAAGCAAACATGATGCAGACAGTACGAAACAGTAACACGCGGACGGAGAGATTAAGGGAATTTTGACGGAAGAAACGTACCACAAGCTTGACGGGTCCCTGACCATGAATCTCCCATGCAATGCCGACTGGACCACCGCGACCCTCAGCGACAGAGACCTTGCCCTGAGAGTGAGGTTCAAGGGCCCAGAGTGTGCCTGGGTAGGCCGGGTGCTTGAGCGTCTCCTCAGCCGAGGGAAACGTTCGTTGTCTGCGAGGACGTATCGCGTGTAAGTGAGCCTTGAATCCACACATGAGGAGCGAGTTAAAAGAAGCAAGAAAAGACAGAATGGAAAGATAAAGACTGGAACGACTATGATGGAATGGGTTTGTTTTGTTGGTCGAGGACTCACAAGTCAGACGCCATAATCGATATTTGGCGTTTGTTTGCTGTTATAATAAACCTGGTCGGGGCTCTTTCTTGTGCAAACACGTTTGTGTACCTTCCGAGTCTCAAGGGAAAGTCTCGTGCTGTTGTTTTATAAGTGTAAGGTAAGGTAGGTAGTATCTCAAGTTGCAGTTGTCAAAAAGACCCCGTACGTCACTCACGGACTACGCGAGTAGGAGAGTGTAGTGAGTACGGAAGAAAGATACAGATTGAGCGAATGGAGAGTAATTAAGAGTAATTGACATATAGAAAAAAGCAAAGAGTTGTCCCCGTTGTAGGAGACTAGGTAGGCTCTGAATTGTGGAGAGGTAGAAGTAGGTGGTATTCGGAATACCTTGTCACAACTCAACTTGCAACTTGCCAGGGTGAGAGAGAGCGAGTGTGAGTGAGTGAATGAGTGAGTGAAGGTGACATGGATCGCTGCATCATGCCTCGGCGCTACATTAGTCTACCTTATTAGTACCTACAATTGCTTGATCGCCATGGGCCTAGGCACGCCACGTGCAGAATCCGAACATGGCACCCTTTAGTTACATTCCAGTTTCGATGGAAGTGAGAACGAGGTAGCAAACCCCCTGAATTATAGACCAAGTCAGCTATTATCGCACAGTTTAATATACCCATAAGCCACCACCATTCAGCCATCTCCAATTGACGAAACAACTCTAACATGCAATGAATCTCAGACAGCTAATTCATGATTAGATATACGCCAAAATCAAAGTCTTGTGCTCTTTTCAAGCCATTTCTTAATGTCTTTTATTGTTTCTTGCTTTGTTCCTTTTCAGATTGAACTCCTCTCTGGTGTCTGGTCGTTCATTCATTGTCCACTTATATACCTATGCGTAGTAAATCCACAACTCTTCCACACCCACCTCAAGGCATCACAAGTCCGATACCACTCAGATTTTCCTCGTCAAGCTGGTTCTTACGATCGACACCGCCAGCAATTGGGTTAACACGATAGTTGAACAGGTAATAATGAAGTTGACCATCCCCGGCTCCGAATTTCTGCTGCTCCAGGAACAGCGCATTGTCCATCAGCGTCAATGCGTTGAACACATCGAACTTGTGGCGCTTGGAGAGAATAAGGGCATCGTGGACAAGCTCGTTAAGGCGCTTCTTGAGAGCAGCTTTGTCGAACTTGTCCTGTAGCGCGACGTCTGTACCGTAGTAAAACATGTAAGCAACCTTGATAACGTTGTGCTTAGCGTTTCCAATAGCAGTCGACTCGATGCAGAAGAAAGAGAAGAAGTCGGTAATCTTCTTGTTTTCGTCCTTTGTAGTTTATCAGTACCCATTCTCCGAACTTTGTTCTCACGGTGACTTACCTCGACAACGTATGTCCACACTGCCTGCTGGTCATTAGGTCCAACCTTGGGGACAAACCAGTGATGAGCTTCCTCGCGACTGAACTCTGGCGTCATATCAAAGCGCGCATTATATCGCTTATACAAATCCATAACAGCATCAAGGTCATTCTCTTCCAGCGGCCGCAGGCCCTTGGTGCTAGTATCATCTGGTAACGCATACTTGCGAACCTGATACTGAGGTTTGCTGTTTGCGGGTAGAGGACTGAAGCCACACTCGTAAAGCTTTTGCCAATTAATAGCGCGATGGAAGTATCTGCATGTGCTGACGGGCTTGGGAAGGACGACGCCAGCGGTGTAGAGTCCTTGCCAGATCTCGTTGAGGTTGCTGCGTCTGGTAATCTCCTTAATGAGTACTGGTGTAAGACGCTTGCCTCGAAGTTTCTTATGGATGGCAAGGAAGTTGACCTCAGAGCAGGTAACAACGTTTTCTCGGACACGGAGGTGAACGGGAATGGCCGAGATAAAAGCTACGAGAAGACGGGATTGGGTTGCGCGGACACCAACATGGTATTCCTTCTTCCAGCCAGGAGGCATCATGGCCCTACACGTGTTAGCGGAAAGTGGTTTGGAAAAGCTAACTCGTGTATCAGCCTAGCAGTTTGACAACTTACCATCGAAGAATAGAGGGAGAATAGTTGAAGCGGAACATAGCCTCATCGTCCTCGACGTAGTGCTTGTTCAACAGCTCGTAAACTTCCTTGATCTCCTCGTCATTGGTCAAATCCATCGTAACCCATTCGAAGCCAGGAATTAGAGGGGCGGGCTCCTTGTCGACCTCCTCGACCTTCTGAATACGCAAGGGACCCTCCTTCAGAGTCGCATCCTCTCCAAACTTGGGTACAGGCTGTGTCTGCCAGAACTTATACGATCCCATATCTTTGGCGTTCTTTCCGCCAGCGGCAAGACCAGTCATGATATCTTGTAATGACATTTTCTTGAGCATGTCGGCAGCCTGAGAGCCGGAAGGATCATCGCTATTGGAGGCCTTATTCACCTCTTGGGAGAGGGCTGGGTTGAGGGCAAGGAACTCCTTGATCTGCTGCGGAGTGAGCCCATCGAGGGCCTTGTGGAAATCGGAATCGGTCGGTGCGGATTTTGAGCCGGTCAGGGCCTCCTTAACCTTCGCTCGCTTCGACTTCTTCTTCTTTTTCTTCTTCTTGTCGCCGGAGCCTTCAGCAGCGTGCTGCTCCTCATGCTCCTCCTCGGATCCAGATTCGGCGGCATCGTTGTCGTCGGCTTCAGCTTCGGCGTCGGCGTGAGCGATGGCCTTGCCCTTGAGCTCGGCGTTCGTCTCGTCGACGACGGGCTCAACTGGCTTGGACTCCTCGGACATATTTCGAGATGGACCTGTTGATGTAGGTGTTGTCGATGCTAACAGGTAGGTAATGTTACGTGGGGTGGGGGGTTAAATCGAAGGAGCTCTTTGGTGGGGTAATTTCACGGTAGCATGTGTCTGCCCTCCACTGCTAACGCCAGGTGGGGTTAAACGGCTTTACTAAGGTAGATAAGAACTATATATACAAGAACAACCACAGGAGGTGGCCTCGAGTTGCAAACTTAATACTCGCCCCGTGATGTTAGCTGGCTAAAGGAGCCCTATTGTTTATAGTAGTATAATGATAGAATAGCTAAAGAGATGAATGAATTTTCATAAGCTTGAAAGAAAGGGAAAGGAATGGAAGGATACGAAGAACCGGGGTCTCGACATTGGACGCATCCAAGAATTCAGTAAATGATTCAGAGAACTATCCGACAATGAGCACAAGCCCGCTATTCACTACGTGTGATACTTGACTGAATGGTGTAATGAAAGATGCCTCGAGTTGTATCTCACTTGCAGCAATAAATGACGTTCTTTGCCTTGAATATGAGTCTGCCAGGCTGACGGACACTTTTTAAGTTCGGTGATCCAAGGATTTTGTGATCACTATGACTCGCGCAGGTATGATAAAATGACTTAGGTAACCTAGCATAGGTTGAGGATACCTTTTAGTAAGTTTATTTTGACACCCTATATCAAGGTCCGATGTTTTCTTGCTCCCAGGGCCTTTTGGGAACAATGGCTGCTTTATCAGCTCCATGCTGGTACAGTTGAAGCTGAAGCGAAGACGGCAGATCGGATGAGTAGTGAGTTCAATGAGTATCTGACGGGGAGTTGTCTCAAGTGATGAGGAATAGGGAAAGTCTGAATTGGCAATAACCTCTCTTCTACACAAAACAAATATGCCCGCCGAGTGGAAGTGGAGGTCAGTAATGAGGAGCCCTACCATGGCTATTTATAATATTAAATCATCATGCGAATTCAATGACGGAAAGTATCTCCTATCAGACTATTTATTAACGGCCTTATGGTTTCACATCCCTTCCATGGAAATCTATACTCTAGGGCCGACACGAACATGCGACGCCTTTAAGTGCCCCTACGTTGGAGAGGAGTAGTATACAGTCCTAGGAACACATGCTTTGAAATATGAAAACTTCGAAGTTAGGATCTAGAAAGTAGCAAAGTACATTCCACGCCACTTATCGAACTGTGCAGAGTAATTACTAAGAAATCATGTATGAGTTGGCATTGCAACTCAATAGGCCAGACATGAAGATGCTACTTATTAGATGCCGAACAGCTATCCTGATGGATATGTCCTACCAGTCTATTCATCACTGTAGGTCGTTCCATCAAGATCAAATGCCCTCATGATGGCCAGCGCAACAGGCGCATAGCCCATGATGTCGTTGTGGCCTGAGTCACTCATTAGCATTCAATCTCAACAGGATTGAACAAACATTAACTTACCCCCATATGGGAAAAGCTCTTGACGGATAATCATGTTGGGTTCAGCAGTCCAAGTGGTCACAAATGCATCCTTGCCCTTGCGGATGGTGCGCTCTGCTTTCCAAGCCTCGAAGTCCTTGTCATCCATAATCCCAAGAGTCTCCTGGGCAGCGGCTCTGAACAACTTATTGTCTTCCGTCCAAGGAATGTCTTTATCATTCTTCGCATGAATTAAATTAAGCCTGAGTCTCGTCTTCGTATGGCGGACTACGTTGGCGAGCCGCCTGTCTGAATGCCACTTGTCGACAACGAAGCGATGTATGAAACGCACGAGAGAAGGCCACATGCGGAAGGGGGCAAGTACAGGGAAGATACCCACGATTCGATAACCCAACAGGAGATTTGCAAGATCGCTGAAGCCAGCGACTATGGTAATGCCTGCAAATTCGACGCCCTGAAGGGCATACCTTTCAGCAACGGCACTGACTACAGCAGTACCTAAACTTTGCCCGAGCAGGACGATGCGACTTGGTGGAATCTCTGCCACGTTGGTAGCCCAGTCAACGAGTGTTGCAGCATCTTGGATTACTCCAGTCTCTGAAGGTGTGCCCGTAGAATGACCAAATCCTCGGTAGTCGATGGCGATAACATGATATGAGGAAGTGTCAGTCAGGGAATGGTAGCTGAGAGGTCGAATAGCTTGCGCGATATGACCAGCGTTCTGTAAGGTCAGTAGATATTGGTTAGAACATGGCGGTCACCACTTACACCGTGAACTGAGATATGAGTAAGTATCAATGGGACGAGAACTCCAGATTCAACTTACAATATAACACCAAGCGGGATTCTGGATCCTCCTTTAGTAGACGAAATGACTCGGTCCTTGTGAAGTCTGCCGAGAAACCCGGCTCTTGGGATTCTATCTTGGCCTCATTCTTTAGATATAGAGGGAGCGGAAGGATATGCCAGGCGTAAATTGATTCACCGTCAGGTGTCTTTAGTGAGAACGGAGTTACTTGGTTCCCTACACGAGCATTATATGAGTATTATGAATACAAAATCTCAGGATTTAGACATACGAGCGAAACCCCATCGTTCTGGTTGGTTGACATTACTCCATAATAATGTGTTGAACTTGTGCGCATATAGAAACCTGATTAGAGAGTCAAAACCGATTAACTTCACAATGATACACGACCCAAACATACTGTCTCTGGAAGAACGGTGTCATTCCCAGTCCCAAGAAAACGCAATAGAGGCCCAGTGGCGCTGCGACGGCTATAACCACAGCCTTGACGGCGGGATGAAGATAAGACATGATTTTCCGTTGGTGGATCAAAGAACAAATTAGAGCAAAAGAGATCTATGAGAGATTCTGAAAATGAAACGCTACCTACCGTAGGTACCTTGGCCGGAACGAATAATACGCTCACCTGCTAATTACAAGGCAGAACCCATGAAGGCCTGAGGTCGAACCAGACAGGACGTTGCTTTGCCCGCGCTAAGCACCAGCGATCATCATCTACGGGACTTCTCACGTGGGGAAGACTACGCCTGCATTCAATGTACCTGAGGCGCGTCTGATGCGGCTGTGGCCCCACCTAATCTGCTGGGAAGAAAGAGCCGCGAAATGACCACACCTCACCTTACCTCAGTTGAGGCTAGGTAATGGTGAGTGCTAAAGGAAGATGTAGATAAAGAAGCTTATGCACTATCATCGGCCAATAGGATACATTCGACAGGAGTAATCTTCCCGGCCGTCTATTTTAATCGATAAAAGCTACCTAATAGTCGACCCCGATACTCTCACGGCGCTTCCAAATAGGCCCGGGCCTGTAAGGTCCCTGCTGAGCCCCAGCTTCTTTTTTAAACCTAGGCGCTGGAGTGCTAAATCTGCCCAATCAGAACCCTGGATTTACACTCCATGCTCCATCATGAAGGTGCCCATGTTGGACCTGCACCACTGAGCCTCGGATTGCTGTCCGTACCTAGTAGGTGGCTGTTGCTGCTGAATGCTACTACCACTTTCTCTTTTCCAACGAGAGCCTCCATTCCCATCTTCCATCTCCCACCTCCATATTCTCTCAATATCCCCCCGTGACCCAGCCTCACCTTCGCTTCTTCGACTTCTTATTGCTCGCAAAAACGATCGATTACTCACCTTTACACGTTCATTTTGCTGCAAGACGCGCCTTGCATGGCTCTCATATAATGATTGGCTCCAGTCTCGCAGTGTAATTCTTTTGCGCTCTCTGTAGTTTGCCTACTGTGCAAGCTAGTTCATGGAGCGAAAGCGCAAACTGCCCGCGCGGGCTGCCGCTCGAGGCGAAAATGCTGCCAAAAAGCGCAATGTTACTCCTCGAGAGCGATCTGCGACGCCTGCCGCTCCCCCGCCGGCTCCAGAGCCAGAACCAGCTCCGGAACCTGAAGAACCCCCCCCGCCGCTGTTGCCCAAATCGATTCAAGCTGGTAAACCTCTCCCAACGGTAGAAGTCGCGCAGCCAGAAGAACTGTCGTCAAAGGAGTATCAGTCGGTTGGTGAAAGGTATGACATGCTGAACTGACCCACGAGATAGAGATACTGACTGACGCGTCCCTCAAGTGGTGTTCTTGCCGAATCACTCTTCCGGTCCCGTCACAAATGGATCAGCGAAGGCTTATTTGCAAAGTATTGGACGAAACCCCATAAGCGCAAAGGTGTTCTCAATGAAGATCCTAAAAACCCGCCAAAGGATACCATGTCAAAGGTGGGCACCGTAACGATTACGATTGAGCCTCATATAATCGAAGCCACGATGTACGTGGTGAAGGACCCGAAACCGAAAACTCAGCCCGTACCACAGCAGCAATCACAGCACCGACCGATCCTTCAGTATGGTCCTCCAAATGGTTCAATGCCTCCACCACTCGCGCCTCCAGCATCGGCAGTTGGCACCCCGACACAAAATAGGGCGGCGGCAGCGAAATATATACCACAAAGTCCATCACAGGGTCCAGCTCAAAGTCCAGCTCAATCATCTCAAACCCTTCCCAGGACATCTCAAGGCCAGATTGCTACTTCAACGACAGCCCCGGTGAACACTGCGACACCATCCCCGAGTCCAAGCTTACAGCCGAGACCACAAGTTGGAGGGCCTGTAGCACCATCTCCAACACCATCAATCTCACAAACGTCTCCCAACATTTCCGCACCAGTGGCACATATGTCAGCTTCAGGGCCAACCGTAGCACCAGCAGCACCCACTAGGCCGATAGCAGCTCCTTCAATGTCTCCAGCACCCCGACCGCCTCCAAACTCTCATCCGCCTGCGAGTGGCCTCGCCAAACCTGCTCCAGCTCCAATTCCTGGCTCAGCTCCAGGTGTCCCTGCTTCAGGTACTGCCCCTGCTGCGAAGCCGTCGGCCAACGATCCTGTGATTGCTTTATTGGCACAGAAGGCTTCAGGAGACGCAGAGCTGCGGGACCTCATGAAGAGAGTGGCCGTGGGGCAAGCAAAAGAGGGTGAATTAGCTCACTTCCAGAAGATCATAGATCAACTGAATGCCGAATATCGAAGCAGAGGGGGCCAGCAAGGGCCATCGGCAGATCGTCTTCTTGTCGATGGCCGTACAGTGCAATATTTTGCTACGGAAGTCAGGACTATTCTTGATATTGTCTTGGCCTCTAACCCCAACCAGAAGTCATCCGAGCTGCGGCCACCACAAGGCAGTGATCCGCTTGTCGTTCTATTGGTCAAGACTGCCCTAGAGGACCAGAGGACACGGGATATGATTCGAAGGATTGCGGAAAACCGACCCGGTTTTACTGATGCCACAGATCTCAAGGAAATCTTAGATCGGCTTCATCGCGATATGAAGACCGCTCCGAGAGCTTCCCCTGCTCCTGTACAAATCCGCCAGCAAACCCCGAACGGCATACCGAATGGACAACAAAAGGCACTCCATAATGGACCTCCACCTAACCCACAGGCTCTCAGATCAAAGGGGCCACCACCTGCGCCTAAACCAGACATTACTGCTGTTGTTTTTGACTTTGGAAGCGGTGACCGATATCTTTTCCCCAAATTCAGTATTTTGGAATATCTGCCAACTACGACTGGTCAGCAAGTTGTCGCTTCATTTCTAATTGTTCGCAAGGGAAGCACATCTGAATATGGAGGCGACCCAAAGCTAGACTACTACCAACCCGTCACGATACGTCTCTTTACACCATCTGGACGCCATCTGGAGAATCTTTCACGAGTGGTCGCTCCCCAAGATGAGGTCAGGCGCTATATGGACGACGTCATGGATCATATGACCCGCGCCGAATATGTTCTCCTGGCAATGAGGCTCCCGAAAGCCAGTTCGGACGGAGAGAAAGACGGCACGGCCTCGGAGGAACCTAGGACAAACGGCTCGACACCAAAGCCTGACTCGGCAATAGAGCCGAAGCCCACCGCGAAGGTTGGCGTTCTTTGGACATCCAAAGGCAGTTCTGAAACTCCACCAGTAGAAGGACGGCTGTCGAAGCCAGCTCGATATGCTGAGCAGGAGGCTGAAGCTAAGTATCAGCGCTTGATCAATCAAGTTTCTGCAAAGGACAACGAGGCCTAAGCATGTCTTGAGTTCTGGAGACATCTTTCACTACGAGTTGCTCAAACTGTTTCTTAATTTGGTGCGCTTACAATGGAGTTTGGCATTCTGTTTTGGCGAAGTTAGGAGTGTTGATAGGAACATTATTTGTGGGATGGATAGGCGCTACTTGCATATAAGTTACCTAGATTATCTTGAACCAAAGAAGAGAAAGATTTGTCGGCGGAATCCAAACCTCTTGAAACTGCCCGGGGAATCATCAACATCGGGACTTGCACTTGCTCACTGGTTGCCAAGCACCATCCCATACCCCTCATGATCTCTCGGGGGCAATTGCCGAGTTTCTGCGTATCATCCATGGTGTGGCTCCACGATAGAGACGTTGAAGTTGCTACCGGACGCATATTTGAGATTCTAGCATATTCTTTCTACTAGATAGAACGAGGGCACAGGATTCAAGGCTTGAAGTTAATATAGTTGAAGTGTAGCTTTTTGTGGTGACATGTGGCAATTTGGTTGAGGATATGTCGCGGCTTTTCTGGCGAGTCGTTCCATTTATATTGGTCCGAGGACGCAAAGGTACAACATACTCTCCGCCAGCTTAATTGTTTAGCCTAGGTACGATCGGTAGGTGGTAACAAAACCCATGAGCCTGTGGAGAGGCATCACTATCATGGATAATGACGTTTCGGCATCATCATGAACTGTGATTTCATGACATGGCGATTGTTGTGAATGTAAGTGCCACGAGTTTGACATCAAGGTCACCAAACGAGTATGTTGCCTCTCCTGGGCCTTGTATCCTCTTTTCATTATCTCGATGATGGTGATATTCAAGCACGTCCCTTGGAAACACACCATCAAATCACACAATTGACTTGTGGATAACACTGAACTTAGAGATTGATAGTTCCGAGACCGAAAAGGTGCATCCACGCCGAGGCATATGCTCCTAACCTGATGTCTCAGTCAGGCGTATCAACAGATAGATTGGACCTTGGTGTAGTCATAGGTTTATCAGCAGAAAGAAAAACGATACTTGCTGTCGTGATTCCCTAGCCAAGCAAAACTACGCATACAGTTAACAACCATACAGAGCCCTTTACTATTTGTCAAGCTATGGTTCGGAGAGCTGGGATAGCCGAAGCCATCGATATAGCTTGATGAACTTACAGAATGAGGAGAAATCGTACAATGTGGAACCCCTCCTTATTTGATACATTTCGGGGTCCTCAGCCATGTGTGTATGAGCGACAGGAGGCGTCCCTCAAGTTACGCCCAGCCATGCTAATAGATACCTATGATGGCTATGATGCTATCGAAAGAGGGGGACAGGAAGTTTATCCAAGGTAGATCACGAGGAATATCTGGCTCCTCTGTAAGTATAAGTATGATGATTGTTTCCCTATCCCGAACACTTGTTCTTTCTTCTAAGCTTGAAACATAACTTCAGTTGTGATCCTCTGCACCATCTATAGTTTACCTTGGCCACCTTCTATTTGCCAGAGTGAGTCAGCAATCATGAGGTTGACCGACACCATCCTCGTTGCCCTCCAGGCATCGATGGGCTTGGCCTTAGTCCTCCCCAATGATGATATGAAGAAGGCGATGGCACAACACAAGCACAACGATGCCGACCCCGAAGAGAACAAGTTTCATGGCTACGAACGGATCACCAAGATCACTTCACACCGATATTTTGGACCCAAGGACCACAAGCATCATCATGAAGAGAAGAAGCATGACGACGACGATGACTCCGATGATGATGATGACGATGATGACGATGAGAAGAAGGAACATGTTTTTCACTCTCAAAAAGTAAAGGAGAAGCACAACAAAAGCAAGAAACATGATGATGACGATGACGCTCACAAGAAGCATCACTCCCATGACTTGAAGAAGAAGCAAAACTCTCATGACTCGAAGAAGAAGCATCACTCCCATGACTCGAAGAAGAAGCAACATGATGAAGAAGATGACGACAAGGATGAGGAATCCAAACTCACCTTCCCCACAGACGAGTACAAGAAGGCCAAGAAACATGCCAAGGACAAATTCCCCTTCCTCAAAGATCATGCGTCGGAGACTCCCACGTCCAATCACTTGGACAACTTGATGATGGATGGCATCAAGAATTCCCCCAAGGATGTTGAGTTGGAAACCCCTAAGCACTACAACAAGTACGAGAATCAGCTTAAGGAAGCTGAGAAGAAACGCCCTCTCTTCGAAAATGTCGTGCTGGAGACCGCCAAGCACTACAACACGCACAAGAATGAAGACCAGAAGGAACAGACCAACTCGAAGGATGGCAAATTGTACAAGATTATTCATCGAGGTGGAATGGACGTCAAGCACTACAACAAGCACAAGGATGGACACAAGCAGTTCAAGGGAGACGAAAAGAAACAGAAAAACTCGAAGGATGACAAAACATACAAGATTGTTCATCGAGGTAAAATGGACGTCAAACGCGATATCGATATCAACATTCATGCTCCAACCTACGCGATTTATCATGATTCTGACGAGAAGCATGACCATGGCGACACGAAACTTGTCAAAATCTTTCATGTGAGCTCGCAGGAGTCGACTCATGAAACGAATTATCCCAAGTATAAGCATGATGACGAGCAGAAACATAAGGGGTCAACAAAGGAGCACCAATCCCTTCCCAAGTCTAAGAACTATGATAGTCACGACAAGGGTCACGTTGGAAGTAAAGAGAAGTATCCCCAATCAAGCAAAGGTCACAATCAGACTCAAGGGCAACCCCCCACGCCTGTTGTACAAGTTACCAAGAAGATTCTCGACCTGATCGGTCCCTTCGTCAAAAAGGAAACTGGTCGTCCTGACTCTTCCAAAGAGCCATCCCATCAGTATAAATCTTATCCTTCTCAGGCTTACTCTGATAAGGGCCGCCCTAGCCCTCACGGCAATCGCTACCCCAGCTACAAGAAACCTTACTCGCCAAAGGACACTCAACATGACGATAAGCTCAAGAATGGACAAAAGAAGTCTGATCAAGCTAAAGATAGGCAATTTGGTGAACAGAAGAAGACGAAGAACAATGCACTGCGAGCAATCATCGAAGCTCTCGCCGACCTTCTTGCCAAGAAGCCAGCCCCTAAACACGACCCCAAGAAGACTCACCCATCCAAATACAACCATGACTCGCACCACGAGTCCGACAAAAAGCACTATTCTCATGAAAGGCCTCCCTATCGATACAAAGAGCATGCCGAGTACAAGCATGATGATAACAAGAAGCATGTCAAGCTGAGCCAAGACAGTTCCTCTCACTATGAGCCAGGCTATAAACACGAGAAGTTGGACTCACATCACGGCGAAAAGAAGAACGCCTACTACCATGACCATGAGGACTCTAAGAAGGGTCAGTACTCGAATAATAAGCCTGTTTCTCAGTACAAGAAGAAAATCGACTATAAGCATGATGATGAGAAGAAGCATATCAAAGCGAGCAAGGAGCACATCTCACAGTACGAGCCAACCCATCATGATGAGAAGCCGGAACACCATCATCCTGGTAAGGACAATGCCGAGCATCCTAAGAGGCCCGAGCCTCATCATGACTATCAAGAGGACGAGCACCATGAGGACTCTAAGAAATCAAAGGACTACCACTCATCCAACAAACCAAAATACGGATATAAGGAGCATTCCAAGTACAAGCACGACGATGATAACGAGCGTGGTCCGTTTGATCAAAGAGTGAAGCTGGATCATAAACCTATCGATCACTACAACACTAAACGATCGAGTAACCTTGTACCCAAGCTCAACACCACTCAAATCCTCAACCTGGAAGCTCTTTCGCCGCAGGACCGAAAGAGAATCGCAATGGGCCTGCCTCTCGATCCGCAGACCAGAAAGGAGTTCGGCGAGTTTAAGGAGTGCACCCCTAAGCTGATTACCAAGCTCAATATCATGTATGCTCGCATCGTCGATGACCCCAAATACGCACCTTTCATCAAGTACCTCAACACAAAACGCGAGTTTCGCAACAGAAAGAGATCTAATTCTGTGCTAACTCCAGAAGTGATCGCAAAGATCGAGGCTATGCCTCCTCTTATGCGTTCCCTAGCTGCAGACCAACTCGATTTTAGCCCTGAGCTTAAGAAAGAGTTTGTAAATGCTGGAAAGTTTAGCCCCGGCCTTATCAAGAAGCTTGAGAAGGAGTATGAGCGTATTGAAAAGGACCCTAAGTACAAGAAGATCCTTGACAAGATCAAGTCTCATGCAAAGCGAGCAACCTCAAATTCGGCGCTTACTCCAGAGATGCTTGCAAAGATCGAGGCTATGCCTCCTCTGATTCGTATGATAGCTGCAGACAAACTCGATTTTGGCCCTGAACTTAAGAAAGAGTTTGTGCAGGCTAAAAAGTTCAGCCCCGAACTTATCAAGAAGCTTGAGAAGGAGTATGAGCGTATTGAAAAGGACCCTAAGTACAAGAAGATCCTTGAGAAGCTCAAGTCGCGTGGAAAGCGAGCAGCCCCAAATCCACCAATTCCCAAGATCCCCAATGAGACGCTGAAGAAGATCGAGGCCCTGGACCCAGTCCTACGCCGCCTATTTGCAGAGAAATTCGGCCTTCCCGCGAAACTCACAGATGAGTTTGTAGACTGCGGAAAGCTTGACCAAGATATGATTCACAAACTCAACTGGGAGTATGCCCGCATTCACAATAATCCCAAATACAAGGATATCCTTGAAGAGTTTAACGCCAAGTCCAAGCGATCTGAGGGTCAGGGGGAGAATACCGAGGATGGGCTCCCGCCTCTGACAGAAGATGATAAGAAGGAGATAGCCAAGAGCGACAAGGAGGAGTTGGAAGAACTCGAGACCAGGAAGCCGAAAAGGCTCACTGAATGGCAGCTAAAGGTGATCGCGCGTATGCCTAAAGCGATTCGCAGTTCTTTGGCCGAGGGACTTCATATGCCTCAAGATTTACACAAATGGTTCACCAAGAACAAAAAACTTTCAGGCAAAAATGTGGAGCGACTGAACGAGGAGTATATCCGAGTTCAATTAGACCATCAACATTCAAGCGTTGTCAGGCAGATCCAGGCGTTGGAATTCAAGGCAGACGGTAAAATAGACAAGAAAGAAAAGGAGGCAGCCGAGAAGAAACTAAAGGACGCAGCCGAAGACGAAGCCAGGGCGAGAGCCGAGACGCCGAGAGATTACAAGATACGGAAGAGATCTGTGCACCAGCTTACCGAGAAGGAACTGGAACGTATGCTTAAGTTGGACAAGTACGAGCGCCAGGCCCTGGTGAGAAAGCTTGGGCTAGAACAGTCACTCGCTCATGAGTTCATCAACGCATCTAAGCCGAGCACTGATCTCCTTGAGAAACTCAACGAGGCTGTCTCCAAGAGTGTCGGTACTCCTCAATACCAAGAACTTCTCAAGCTTGTCGGTAAGGAATCCCCCAAGCCTAAGGAGGAACAGCTGAAGCTAGTATCCATCAAGAAGGAAGTGCGCCTGGAAATCGCCAAGAGCTTAGAGTTCGACGAATTCACCAGGAATGAGTTTTTGGAGGCCAAGAAGCTGGAGGGCAGACTCTTGGACAAGGTCGTCAAGGCTTGGGGGCTCAAGAGGCTGAAGAACGCAAAGCAGGGAAAGAATGACATCAAGCACTCTGAGGTTATTAGCAAACTTCTCGAACCGGCCCTGGAAAAGGCGGATCTCCAGAATAAGGGCACTGATGGTAAGAAGCTCACTGAGGCTGAGCAGAAAATGAAGAAGAAGCTTGAAAAGACAAAATCGGACGGATGGTGCGATGAGTTCGTCGCCGAGCTTCAGGACGCTTGGGGCCCTGAGAAGAAAGACGGAAACTGAGAGCGATGTGAAGAGGTGCTCAAGTCGGAGTTGTTCAGATTGATATAAGCAGATGAGTAAGGTGGCTAGGGGCAAAAGTACTCGATGAGTTTTGTTAGCGAGGTCTATTTACTAGACCCAAGTCAGTATCTAGACACCTTGAATATATATATATCTGTTTCGAGACCCGATTCAGTTGTTATTAGTATTTTGGTTTCTGGGAATAGCTTCACATTCTGCCATAGAAGCCATAGAAGCCCGGGCCGACGATCCAAATCAATCAATCAATCAATTACCTAAGGTACTAAGGTAAAGATGTATATTTGGCTCTGGTTCTATAGCCAATCGCACGACCTAGGGAAGCCAGGTAAGCTGTGCCGCTCCGCACTTACCCTATACCCTCCTTCAGGGTAAGCCAGGCACACACGCAGAATATAGCTTAAGGCTAACACGTAATTAATTTATACTATCGCGAATTACTGCACTTAATTGGCTTCTCCATCACGTCACGGTAGTTACGTAATTTACATACATATCTTAAACGCGTCGCGTACATTCTCACTTATCGCTTCGTCTTTTCTCATATTAAAAGGACATCTTCCTTCATACAGCATCAATTATCGGCTTATCTTATATCCCAGTTAACAATAATTATCCGCTAATTAAAGGCATCTAGTGCCACATCTTATATCAACTACTACAAAACGCTTATTAACCACAACAGATATAGATCCCAACGGCAGCCCTGGCAATTACAATACTCTAGAAAAGACACTCAGGAACCTACACTATATTCCTTACGCTGCCAGAGGACATCACTTCCAAGGCACGACACAATCAAGACAATGGACCACAGTAGGTCTTGCAGCTATGACGCTTGCAAAGGACAACCCACAGTCTCTCGTTAACCATTCACGACTGTTAACAACAAAGAGTTCTCGGTTCTGTTTCACTTCGATTTCTCAAATTTACCACCATATCGGTCCTGTGCGGGTACTTGGCCATTAAAGATTTAAGTAGTAATACTTGAGTTTATTCGCTCCTCAATATAGTCGATTATGCCATTAGGATAATGAACAAGACCGGATATCGGGGAATGGAAGTCAACAGGTTTATGTTACTCCAGATCTCACTGCTCGAACGAGATGAACCATGTCGTCGCTACCGGGTTCTTAATCCTCTCGTGCCGACCACGGTTCTCAAGTCTCGACTCAGCAGCTTTACTGATGTCACATCACTCGATCGGTAATGGTCTAGATACCGAGCTGTCGAGATCCCCTTCCTATGCATACACGCTGACGCCTGTTGGCTCACCAGCGGAAGTTCACCTAAGAAGTCGAGGAGGTTATCAGTGCTTGCCTTGTCTCGTACTTGGTCCTCCGTCCTTCGAGCCTGCAATATCTCCCTCGCTTCCTCTCGCCTCATCTTGGTTGTCTTGATGATACCCGTCGCGTGCACATCCAGCCGCTCTGTAACCTCGCGCGTCTGTGTTGTGAACAAGATAGACCCTTTCATGCTACATGGCAGATGACGGGCGAGTCCTCCCGAGCCAAATATCAGCTCCGGGTCGTCAGCATTATCAATAATCAGCAGCCACTGGCCAACGTCGTCGCGATTCACAGCAGTCTCAACGGGGGCATTCACGTCGACTTCATCATCGTCAAGCCCTACCACCCCTAGCCGCTGGCCGATATCGTGTTACGCGTTCTCAAACGTCATCGCGTCCATCGCAGGCACCCAGAATACTGAGCGGAAAGGGTCTGTATCGCGGAGCCGGTAGGCGGCCTCAAGGGCGATCTGGGTCTTGCCGACACCACCGAGACCTTGAAAGATAGTGTTCTGACAGGCATCCACATAACTCATAAATAAACGGAGACCAATCTCAGTCCTGACCGACACATCGGGGGTTGACGTTCAAACTGGCAGCCTGGTCCCGTGGTTCCGCGCATTACCTAACAGTGTCGTTAACCATGTAAGTCAATTTTCGTATTTTCACAGAAGAGCATAAAAACTACAGGAGAGCCATCTGCGACATCGAAGCGGCCAACTGAATTGAAGTGCGATATATGAACTGCGCACCTCGATTCCAACCAACTAGACAACAAGGACACGAATTCAGAGTTGCTGTTCCGATTCCTTTCAGGACCCTTTCAGCCTGTAAGGCGTGCCAGTATCAGAGAAGTTTGCCGATAGACCAACCGACACGGCTGCGCTTGAGCAGTGCCTCTTACCACAGCAATCTCCCGCCGGACGGCGGAAGGTGTCCATGCATTTTGCATGGACTTGGCGGCTCCTTCCTCCTTGCTGGGCAGGCATTGCGCCATGTTGTATGAGTATTCTTGCAAACAATGCATCGGGGAACAAACCCTTCTGCCCCCTTCTGCCTGTAATGTTTTGTCTCGTATCGCTCGGTGCAATAGCCACAGACTTGGGACGCATTACATTAAATGCCAATGTGACTATAATTGTAGCAGCGGAAGCATTGCCTTACTCTGCAGGCTCGGTCAAGAGTGGGCATTGGTGAATCCGCCCGTCGATGGCGTTCGCCATTGCTGGATCTGTAAATTCTACTACTATGGACAAGGCACGCTTTTAGTCGATTTTTTCGTCAGCCACCTGACATATAAGATCCTTGCATTGGGAATCACTGTGTAGTTATCTGCCAGCAGTTGCTGAGTCGTTGCTTCGTAGTTTTTCATGTTTATAGAATTGGTGGATATGCCGTAGGCGATAACTCCGTAAGTTAGTACGATAAGTTTTGCATAGTCCCCTAATCCTTCAAGCCACCCCTTGTTCTCTTTCGGTTGTAATGCTTCTGTCATAGTACTTGTGAATATCTGTACGTCATCGGTCTCAAGTTGGTGCGCTGCTACCACCTTAACGGACTTTGTTGCTGTCCAGGCTGTCGGGTGATCTCGGTATCGTTGGATAATCCCGGGATCATTGGGCTTGACTGTAAAGATTCTGTCTTTATATGTAGTTACTGTAGTCTAGGCTTTAGAGGAAAAGGCATTGTGGGTTAAAGGCGGAGGGGGGTGTGATGGGCCTTTGGCTTGCGCCGCTACTTGTGCAGGCTGTCTCAGGACCTTACCTACCAGCGCGATAGTCGATTCTAGGTACGGTTTTACGATTTTCCAGGGGACCTGATTATATCTGCCTCTATCTACGGCCTGCAGTTGGCTGCATGCTTCTCTAAGGTACATGGCGTGCTCGTTAATGTATTCCGGGCAATTGTTCACCTGTGGCCACCTAGGCGCCATTATCGCAGATCGCCGTGTTCTGGACGCGTTATCTTTAACAATCACCTACGGGGTCACAGGTCCCTCATCCCAAGCGTAAAATGTGACGTATTTTCAAAAATTTGTTCTGGGGTGGTGGCGGTGTTAAGTACGTTTCTTCCCCAATTGCAGAGGAACGATGGGAGCCAGCAGACAGACCAGGGAGAGTTAATTACCTAGGGCCAGTAAGACGATAATTTCAATCCTTTGCTGAGGAATTTATGGCTAGGAAGTTTAAATCATCATTTGCTACTATTATGACATGAGTAACATTATATTAAACCCAAAGTGTATTTTCTAACCTTATAACTGACTCATAAACTTAACTCCGCCACTACCTTCCAATTGCCCCAAACCTTCTTCCCTAATTACACTAACATATATATTATTATAAAACTTTCTTTAGGTTAAGCTTTTCTTATATATCAGTATTTCTTAATAATTCTAATAGCTATATACTATACCTAGAAGCCCCTCTTAGCTAAATTACTATCTATACCTTAAATATAAATATAATCTAAGCTAGATTTTATTATAATAGCTTTATAGCCTTTTTTCTTTTTTTCTTTTTTTTTACTTTTATTTTCTTTAAAGTAAATAGTATACTTTTCTTTTACTAGGTAACTTAAATAACCCTTATAGGGAATTTACTATAAGCTACTATATAGGTAATAGTTTTATAGTTAAAAAAAGTAAGGTTAATAAAAAATTTACTATTAAGCTAATAAAAGTTATATATATAGATTAATAGTATAGCTTTCTTAAAGTATATCCTAAGGTCCTTATAGCTACTTATATTTTTAAGGGTATTCCTATACTAAAATATAGCTTATAGTATAACTATAGCCTTATTAGTATAGTTATCCCTAAGGGGCAATTAATGTTTAAATTATACTAGACTTTGGAAATGCTTAGATATACCTTTTAAAGCTGACTTGTAAATTAAAAAAAAAAAAAAAAAATAGTATAGTTATTAATAGCTACTATCTAGGGGGAATATTAAGCAAAGATTTCTCTTATTAGAGTTACTATCTTAAAGATCTAGGGTATTTATAGTATTAAGCTAACCTTTCTTAGCTAACAGATTAGAGTATTTTATATACCTCTAAGGCCAGCTAAAGAGTTATAATCTAGGTTTTTTTAATATTAGCCTTTAGCTATAGCAATTAGTTAGTTATTATAGTATAATATCTAAGTTATTAGCTAGATATATTATTTACAGTTAAGGCTTATAGCTAAGAGCTTAAATCAGCAGACAGAACTTAGTAACATAAGTAAAGTCAAAAGATCCAATTTTCTCGTGCAAGTACGTATATACATAACATCAGATCTGCTGCCCACTGGCCGAATTTGAACAGCGAATGTCCATACAGTCTACCCTTCTATCACTTCTTATCCTGAAACTCACTTTCTTTCTTGACCCTGCGCCAGTCGACAAGCACATCATCACACACACGAGACAAAGAATGTCCCACAGACATGATCTTGAGCACCGGCACTTCAATACCCAGTTCTTTCATGAACCATTCCCTAATTCGGATAGCCACAAGTGAATCGATACCCAGGCTGGCAACCGGCATGTTGCCAACTACTTGCTCTGGATTAATCTCGAGCATGTTACCCAGAGCCTGAGCAAAGCGCTTCTCTAGGATGGGCAAGCAGTCGGCGGGATTGTCGGCCGCGTTTAACTGGGTTTCGACACTGACCTTTTCAACTGCTTGACCTTTAGCCAACTCGTTTCCAAGTTGCTGCTGACCGAGGTAACCTGAAAGGCGTGGGTCATCACGCCACTCGCCTTGGAATACCGTCCTGATCCCAGTGATAAGTTCAGCTGGTTGGTTCGAGTCGGGACGCCCACAAACGATTGCTTCGGCTAGCATCTCGTGCAGGCCCGTCTCTGCCTGTCTCTCCAAGCGCGGGAGCAAAGCCTTATTGATGACAGTTGTATGCTCTGAACCGCGCCGAAAAATGTACCCCAGCCCCGCAAGAACTGAAATATGGACAATCGAACCAGCAAGACCACATCGTCGTCGCTGCTGCACGAGGCTGACCATGAAGTGATTCGCGCCGGCGTAAGCGGATTGGCCGATGGTTCCAATAATTGAAGTCGCTGAAGAAAAGCAAACAAAGAAATCCAAGTTCGAATCTTTTTGACCGAAGACGTCGTTGATGTTTCGAGTTCCTTGCACCTTGGGCCCCAGTACAGCCGCAAAGTCCTCCCAGGTCAGGTCGTGGAAGAGGCGATCTCGGAGTACCATAGCGGCGTTCATGACACCACCGACGGGTGGCATGGTGGACTTGATGTCTTCCTGTGCTGCGCGGAGGGACGTAAGGTCCGTGATATTGACAGACAGAGCACGAACTGTCGTCGACTTCCGTGACATGTAGTCGAGCACACTGGGAGGCACATTGGGATTCCGACTGGCCAAAACCACGTTTCGAGCTCCATTATCAACCATCCATCGACAGACAGATATTCCTAAATCACCTGTCATTCCGAAAAGGAGATAAGTTTTGTTGGGAGAGAAGAGACTACGGTGCTCAAGAGGTTGAACCAGAGCCGTGACAGTATCGACAGCATGCCAGTCAACCACGGTAGTTGGGCCCCAATCTTTGCTACTCTCTGACACTATCGTGTCAATGGTAATGACCTGTAAGTGGTCGTCTGAACCCTTTTGGTCTTCGGTGAGACATCCTGCAGCCAAGTTTGCTAGGTAGGACTGGTTGATGCCACAGGTAAGGTCAATCATATGTCTGTGCGATATAGCGGAAGCTGGCAAAAAAGCGGCTACTGACGTATGCAGCGCCTGGTTGCGAAATTCGGAATGGTCTAAATCCACAAAGGTGCGCAAACCGTTCGGTTGTTTGTCTTGGATATCTTGCCTGGTGGCATAAGGATGAACGAAATTGGGTGCGGCAACCTGCGCGAGATCTGACGTTGTTTGGAAAACATCAATGCCTTTTGCTTTGGCAACCTCCTCAATGGCTACACTGAGATCTCTTGGGGCGCCGTGGATCCACACAACACCTGCTTCGTTGCGTATCAAACCTTCTGCGAGTGCTTTTGCCAACATTTCAGATAGCTTTGCCACATTAGCACCCTTTTGAGGGTCTTGCCAGCGATACAAGATTTGGTCGTCAGTGATTTTGGCGACGGAACTGTTCGACGCAGAGAGCCCGATAATGCTGTCTCCCGATAGAAGGTCGTGACCCGTGAAGATGTATGCAGGCTCACGGCCCTCGCAGCTCAGGCTGTAAAGAGACGAAGCCGCAACTCGCACTCCTATTCCGTTCGCCTGGGTACTGTCAAGTAGTGTATTCTGTAGCTTCCACGCGTCCTGATACTGGACAAGATCAATAACCTGGTTCAGAGAGTCAAGATCAATTTCCTCAACGACTCGCCGATATCTCGCAGTGGATCGACGATTGATAACATCTAGAGGCTGAACTCTGGGTATGTAAAGGGCGCCGTCCCTCAAAGCAAGCTCGGGCTCTTGTGTCCACAATAGTCCATCGGCCTTGGATTGGCCTAAGATAGCAAGATGGAGAAGTAGTCTTGCCAACATATATGGATCAATAGCGGAGGGGTCGTCCACGTCAAGGAATTGTAGCTTGAGGTCACGGCGCTCAGCCATCAACGCGCTTCCCATGCCGACAGTGATGTTCGCTTCCGGGTTTGCCCCAGACGTCGCTCCAGAAGTCACCCAAAGAACAGCATTGGCGGTCTGGAAGATCTTTTGCAGCCCCTCAAACCTCGTTTGATCCATGTTGCGGAATGAGGGGCCATCCAAATCACTAAGACAGAGGACAGTTGATCCCCTAGTTACCTCAACGCCTTCGAGGTTAGGCACAATGCGAGCCCTATCCTTGGCAATGCCATTCAACAAATTATGCATCTTAGGAGCGAGCCCAGAGCCCTCACCACCAACGATGACGATCTCATTGAGTGGTGTCATAACCTCCGACGGGCTAACGAGTGGGTCTCGTAATACAGTTACTGTCTCATCGATAGCCTGGGATACGATGACAGAACAATAGGACGGTGTTGAGCTTATGTCAACCCCAGAAAACCCAGTGGCCTTGAGAATCTCGTCCCATTGCTCAAGACTGATAGTAGGTGCCCAGAGTCGTCCTTCATCCATGCCGAGGAACCATCCAGGCAGTGTTGCCATGACCATCTGAATGGGTAGAAAGTCGTGGGTGATCTCCAATAATACCAATCGTCCTCCAGGCCGCAGTAGCTTCCGGCACTGGCGCAGTGTGTTTTCCAAGATGTGTGTTGCATGCAAACAGTTGGAGGCGATGAGCATATCGAAGGAGCCTTCTGTAAAGCCTTGATCAACTGGATCGTTTTCGATGTTGAGTGTCTTAAATGCGAGTCTGCTGGCATGCTGGCTGAAGACATTGCGAGCGTTTTCAAAGAAGCCTGTGGAAATATCTGTATACGTGTAGGCCGCATACTGGGTTCCTAAGGCATCCAGTACGGTACGGGTAGTGCCACCTGTGCCAGCTCCGACTTCGACGATATGCATTCTAGGATGCTTGTGGCCAAGCTGTTTGACGATAGCGCCCAAGTCGACATTGCCATCTCTGAATCCTATACCCTCAAAGTAGAGCCGATCAAGCATGCCATCCTGTATGAGCACCTTCAAAGGAGGGACAGTGCCACGAACGATGGGTACCAAATTTTGTCCCATGGCATGTAAAAGGTTCATGTCGTTGTTATCCGCAGGTCGGCTGTTACGCCATTGCTGAACCATCTCCAGTGTATCGTCCTTCCACTCAGGCCGAATATCTGGATGTTGACCACTTTCAATCTGAGGAAACAGATGTTCGGTGACCCATCTCATCATATGCTTTCGGAACTTACCCATTAGCATCAACTCAGGAGGCCTGATCTTAGATCGAAGCTGTCGCAAGTAGAAGTAGGCCGTTCTCACGAGATGCTCGTACAATAGTCGATCGTCGTCTGAGAACTGAGTCCCTGAACCAGGTTCAAGCCCATTAGCGATATCTCTTGCCCAGATCTTGCCAGCATAGAGCCATCTGTCTTGAGGATTCCCGATAGCAGTCATCTGAACTCCACACATTTGTATCTGTGTGTGATAACTCTCGGCGTCGAACACGTTGACATCTCCAACGATGGTAGTAGCATCAACCAAGGTGACTAGACTGTCAGCCTTCAAAACAGGAACATCAGGCTCGCTTGGGGTTGTGCTGATCCGAACACTTTCGATCCGAGTTGGTAAATAGGTTGTTCCAACACGACCATCTCCAGGAAACGAGAAAGCCGTCAGGAGTCCTTGGACAGCAGTATCAATTGGAGCAGGATGCATAAGTGCACGAGTCCACGGGACTTGATCAGGGGAAGAAAGGGTAACTACCGTATGATTTAGTCGGCGCAGCATCGATTTTGCCTGGAAGTCTCCAGAGTAATCGAAGCCTTCCATGGCCAAGGAAGAATAGACCTGTCCCATATTCAGCTCATTCATGGGAAGCAAAGGCTCACGCCGAAGAGGCAAAGTATGGGCAGAGGGCTGATCCAGCCAAAGCCGGATATGTCCACTGAAATGAGCCGTGAGCTCGGTAGGATGGGTATCCAGAGGCTGGGGCGCATCTGCGGCACCACTGTAGCAAGCTACATTTGCAATTATGGAGCTTTGATTCTGACTCGTGACATGAATGGTGAAGAGAACTTCAAGACCCGAGGTATTATCCTCCAGTCTCATGGCACGTACGATATCAATGTCGTGCATTTCAACGATACGGACTGACTGCTGTTCATCAACAAGACGCATCGCAGCTTCGTATGCCATTGATAGATAGCCAGAGGCCGGAAACAGCACCTCGCCCTGGATCTTGTGACCGCGTAGCCATGGAAGCTCATTCAGTCTCATCACTTGCCTCCAGTGAACTTCTCTTCTGGATTGTTCGCCATGAGAAACGGACTGACCCAGGAGTTCGTGGGGCGCATGCTTTGGAGTTCGGAAGTTCCGCGAAGCTCTGGACTCTTTCCAGAAGAGGGTGGCATGATCCCAAGAATAATTTGGCAAGCCCTTTAGAATAGTCATCGTTGATGGCTTGACAGCGCTGAAAGCATGGCAAATTCCGTTGAAGGTGATTGTAGGATGGGACGAAGGGAAATACTCCCACAAGAGACCTAGGACATCAGAAAATGTATCCGCTGCACTTTCCTCACGCCTCAGAACTCCCGAGTAAGGAAGAGAGATCCCAGTTAATGTCTTGATAGTTTCTGAGCTGGGACCTTTGAGAGCGGGGTGTGGTCCAACTTCAAGAGCAAAGTCAAAGCATTGATCTTCGTTGAGGGCTCTCGCCAAAGCTTGGCTGAAGAGAACAGGTTGGGTAAGGTTATCAACCCAGTACTGCCCTTGAAGAATTTCGCTCTCGGTATTGAAAGAACGGCTGCTGCCATCTGATCCCCAAACACTAGAATACCAAACACAATTCTTCTGTGGCTTTCGAAGCTGGATGCCACACTGCTTCAATGATTCGAGATAGGGAGTGGCACATGGCTTCATGTGATGAGAGTGATATGCCGTGTCGACTGCCAAGACTCGGGAAAAGGTGCCGTTTTCCTCAAGTCGAGATTTGGCCTCCTGGATCACTTCGGTGTCGCCTGATAAGGTACAGCTTGTGTAGGAATTGCTTGCAGCTACAACAATGCCACCCGAAATCTCGTTGCAGAATGATACCGCCTGGGCGTACGATAAACTGACTGCCATCATACTTCCGCGCTTCCCTCCCGGACCTTGGGCCAAGTGAGAATGGACGCCTCTGTAGTAGGCAATACGGATGGCATCTTCAGCACTCAGATATCCGGCGGCATATGCAGCGCCTATCTCACCAGATGAGTGACCAACAACAGCGGAGAGCTCAACTCCAATAACATTTAGAGTATCGATAAGAGCGACTTGAATAGCTGTACAGAGCGGTTGCGAGACCGTGGCTTGGCCAACTCGAGAGGTTTCTTTTGATGCATGAAGTTGTTCGGCGAGGGTCCAACTGGGGCGATCACTTTCTGTAAGTGAGTCAAGACTGTGCTGCATCTGCTCAATGGAGTTTCTGAACACCATAGAAGTCTGATAAAGCCCTTTTCCCATTGTGACCCATTGTGCACCTTGCCCAGTGAAGATGCCGAGGATTCGCGGAGGTAACGACCCAGGAAGAGCTGATGTCCGTGAACTATTCTTGAGGGATTCTTTTCTCATTTGGAGTTTCTCGATCAGTCGTTCTACTGACGAACCAGAGAAGGCTGCCCGAAAAGGTAGATTTGTTCTCTTGAACAGAGTATAGCCGAGTTGATCAAGATTCGTAGCAGGGTACGTTTTAAGATACTCAGCAAGAGCTCCGGCGTTGGCCGCCAATGCCTGACTAGAGTTGGCGGACAGGACGAAGGGCCCGGCACCGATAGAATTGGATGTAGCACAAGTATCACGTACGTAAGGAGCATCCCAGCTTTCGACTATGGCGTGGGCATTGGTGCCACCGAAACCAAAGCTGTTGACACTCACGCGACGAGGGGCACCGAGTGGGAGTGGCGGCCAAGGAGTTGTTTCTGTAGGTATCTGTAAGTTGTCGTAGTATGGGCGGATTTTTGAGTTCAATTCGGTGAAATGGAGGTTGGCTGGAATCTGGCTATGCTGAATTGCCAGTACAGCCTTGAGCACTCCAGCAAGTCCGGCTGTTCCTTCAGTGTGACCAATGACCGTCTTGACGCTGCCAACAAGAAGTTTACTATCTTTGGGGCGTGCTTGGCCTGGGAAGAAGACTTCTTGGATGGTCCGAGCCTCGATAGCTAATACGAATTAGTCACTCGTATTTGCCAAGGTGCGAAGTTATATCACTTACGATCACCTGCTTGTGTGCCTGTACCATGGGCTTCAAAGAATTGAGGACGATCGGCTTCCTGGCTCAGGTCAAGTCCACACTTTGCGTAAGTATCACGGATAAGTTGGGCCTGAGCATTCGAGCTAGGCATTGTGATACCTGACGACAGTTCAGTATACATACTATGGGGAGAAACACGATCGACTCCTAAGAACATACCAGGTGTCTTTCCGTCCGAGTTCACGCCTGTCTCGCGAATAACACATTCGATGTGGTCACCATCAGCCAGAGCTTTGGTAAGAGTCTTAAGGAGCAGCACGGAAACGCCCTCGCCCCTTGTATATCCGTCTGCTGAGGCATCCCACATATATGACCGTCCATTGGGCGATAGCATGTTCAACTTTCAGTGTTCAGGTCAGCTCCAATTTATACTTCTTAATGTCATCATTGCATATCATACCTTGGACTCTGAAATGAATGGTTCGGGTCCTAGGATCAGATTTGACCCTGCTGCAGCTGCTAAATCGGCATCTCCGCAACGGAGAGCAGACACTGCTTGGTGCAAAGCAACAAGGCTGGAAGAGCATGCGGTATCGATGGTAACTGAAGGGCCTTTCCAGTCGTAGAAATACGATATACGATTAGCAAGTATAGACATAGCTGCACCAGTCGCGTGGTATTGGGGTAGGGAACTGTCGATTCCTCGAATAGCAGCAAACTGATAGTCGAAGCTCATACATCCCACAAACACAGCGGTAGAGGACCCTCGAAGTTGTTCGATTGAGTATCCCGCTGACTCAACACTCTCATAGACTGTCTCTAGTAGAATGCGCTGCTGGGGGTCCATTGACTCTGCTTCCTTTGGGTTAATCGCAAAAAACTCACGATCAAAGTTTCGGGGATCATCGTCAAGTAGATAGGCCTGTTTGACGTTTGCGCTCTGATAGAGTAAGCTTCCGTTTCTATAAGAAATCCGAAGGACTCACTCCGTGATGTTGGCTATCGGCATTATAAAAAGCTTCGGTGCTGTACCGACTTGGAGGGATTTCTTGCACAATATCCTTTGGATTGTCGAGAAGCTCCCAGAGTTTTGATGGTGATGTAGCACCCCCCGGGAAACGACAACTGGTACCCACAACAGCAATGGGCTCCCGTGTGTAGTATTTCTCAAGGATATGACTTCCCATGATGGAAAAAGACTGATGGCAGAGTGAGTTTTGTGGTGAAGCGGCTTGACTGAAGTAGAACGAGACGCAGTTTGACTTGACTGCAAGCTCGTATACGGAGTTCTTTTGGTTTGATTTGCAAGCGATGCTGTAGGGAGGTGTAAATTGGAGAGTTATCAAACAGTAACAAGAACTCGAAGAGTGTATATTCAGCCAAAGCGCAGTTCGGCATCTGAGATAAGCTCTTGTCTCCTGTGAAGCACCTGTATTTCTCAACCTAGATGCAGTAGGAAGAGCGACAGTGACGAGGAGTGATAAGCTTCTCGGTGCACTGGTCTTGTTAGCCCCTAAATGGTCTGCTCTTCGGGTCTGTGACCTTCAGGCACACACACGTCAGCATCGGCCTGCAACTCCATGGTACGATGCCCCCGACCTCCGACTCGGACCTCCGATTCGGACTACCATTGGTTGTCATGGGAGGTCGGCACCGACTGACAATCATTTGAGATGACAGGATGTCGAGCGCGTATCACAGTATCTCAATCTATTATATCAGTTCATCGTGGTGTAAAGATAAGAAAACTGTGTTTGTCTTCAGTATATTGCGTTTTCGTTTTTTGTACCTCTTCATCCTTTATTCACAACAGGCACAGCTACTAAAACGTCATTCCAATATTATGATGAAGGCACTTGTAGGTGCTGGAATAGGTGGTTATAGTCTTGCTAACGAAGTCGACAAACCTGTCCCTCAACCAGGCTCCGTACTCTGTCATGTCAGAGCAGTTGCCCTTAATCCACACGATGCAAAGATCGTTGATTACTCCAACGCCCCTGGGGCCCTTGGTGGTTGCGACTTCGCCGGTGTCGTTGTCCAAGTCGGCGACGGTGTGAAACGCTTCAAGGAGGGTGATCGTCTGTTTGCTGTCACCTTCGGCATGAATGCCTCCGACAAAACAGCTGGTGCCTTCGCTCAGTATGCTTTGGCAACTGAGGACTTAAGCTGCCACATTCCAGAAACCATACCTTTCACTGAGGCATGTTCAATGGGGCTTGCCATTGCTACTGCTGGTTTGGCACTCTTCCAAGAACCAGGGCTGCAACTGCCCATGCAAGGTGGTAACGGTGAAACTGTGCTTATATCAGGAGGAGCTACGGCCATTGGCACTATGGCCACTCAAATGCTGAGAATGTGAGACCAGCCTCGCCCTAGGTATGACGCGCAATTGCTAACAGGATTTCTTTGGCAGAGCAGGTTATACACCCATAGTCACTTGTTCTCCCACAAACAATGCTTTGTGTGAGTCATTTGGTGCTGAAATATGCTTTGACTATCACTCGCCAACATGCGGTGCTGACATTCGTGTACAAACTGGGAACAAGCTCAGATACGTCCTCGACTGTGTTGTAGACACCAGCACCATGAAGATGAATTACAACGCGATTGGATCCTCAGGGGGCGCATACGTCGCACTCGAGTCTATCCCCACCAATATCAAGTATACGCGCAGAGATATTCGTGCTAATTGGTTGATGGCTCCTTCGATCCTTGGGACTCGTGTAAACAAAAAGGGAGCCTATGGAAGGCCATGTGTACCCCAGCACAGACAGTTCGGGGCATACCTGTTTGCTCTGGCAGAGAGGTGGTTACAAGACGGAAGCATCAAGCCTCATCCACTTGAGATTCGAGAGGGAGGTTTGGGGAGCATTTGCGAGGGCATCAATGACCTGAGAATTGGAGCCGTGCATGCTAAGAAGCTTGTGTACCCGTTATCGGCCTAGTTTGTAAGAATTGAATAGATGGAATATCTTTTTTGCCTAGCTACTCATACACAGAACTCTTACTAAAGTGTTATTTGGAAGTTCTCGCCTAGCTCATTGTCCAGGCATGAGTTCATATCCTACCTGTCTTTATGGCTAGCTTCTTGGTAAGTAATACGTTTGCCACCCGCAAAGATGGCAACACACCAAGTAGGTCTCCTGAAAATCATCGAGGCCAAATAATGGGAAGCACAGCTGTCGTTTATCTGTCCTCACATATAGCCGATGTTTCCTTGGTGAAGTTGTGTTTTCTAGTGAGTAAATCCAACAAGCTATCAAGAAACACCGATTCTGCAATCTCGTCATCAAGCTAAAGGGAAAGATAAGAGAAGATGTGCTCGTTGAATCCTATCGGCCCTTAACTCGGACTTTGGAACAGCCTCGCGAAGTCGAGATCCAGCCTAAGGGCACAGCTTCCGAGCCACACATATGTGGAACAAATCCGCAGCGAATGCAACAATACGGCACCACCTTTGGTCGATCATATATCTTGTAGTTATCGGGTTAGTGATACTTGTTATCTTGTGCGTATTCCTACTGCGCTCCGACCTCCAATTCTGCATGTCCGGGTTGCGGGCCGAGCACATCGCCTGCATCACCTCCGGGCTCTCCGATTTACCGTTCATGGCATGAGGCTAGTGTATTCACACAGTCTTTGCGTACCTAACCTCTCTCACCCGCTTCAGTCTGAAACTGTATTTGGACGTTGTTGCCTATTCCTCCACTATCTTATACGTAAACTGGCCACAAAGTTTGAACACTCAATCTATCTCTGCAATTCATATCATCCACACAACCTGTTGACAGTCACCATTCCCATCTAAGATACAGTACCAAGCACGCCAATTTTTTTTTTACCATGTCATCAGTTCATCTCCGCCATGATATTGAGTTTCCGACTCTGGATGGCATAACATTGCGCGGTTGGTTGTATCCCGCCACAAAGCGTGGACCAGGCATGATATTGTCACCAGGGGTACGCAAAAATAGCAGACATCTCATTCTACTTGTGGTCGCTAACAGGTATACAGTTCAACATGCCTAAAGACGCTATTATACCCGACATTTGCAAGTGGTTCCAAGAGCGAGATATTACCTGTCTTGCATGGGACCCTCGTGGCATTGGTTCTAGCGATGGAGAGCCAAGAAATGATGTGAGCTTGTCCGCAGCTGTTTACCTCTGCATACTACACTGAAGAAGATAAGCTCAACCTGATACGATTGACAGATCGACCCTCGTCAGGAAGCCGAACACCTTCACGACGCTGTGACGTGGCTCTCAAAGAACCCTTTGATAGATGCCACGAAAATAGCACTGTGGGGATTGTGTTTTGGTGGCAATGTGACCCTTGCTGCCGCCGCTCTAGAGTGCGTATCGACAGACTTTACTTTTTTGTCCCCAAGGCTGACACTTGACTTAGCAAGCGGGTCGCCGCCATGATTTCGGTTGCACCCTTGATTGACTCAACAGGTCTTCCAGAAAGGCGACAGCCAATTCTCGAGTTGGCCATGTATGATCGTGCCGATCGCCTGAAAGGAGATGACCCTATGTATCTCCCCTACGTCAATGAGGATGGCAGTGTGCCAAACGGCCTTCAGCTCGCCGCCGACATGATGCCTGCGCTTGATCGCTTGGGAATTCCCGTCGAGAATCGGGTAACTGTCCAAACTTACTATCGTGCACTAACTTGGAGCGTTCTGAACCTGGTTGAGTATATCGCTCCAACTCCTGCGATGATGGTAACACCCGAGTTCGATGTCTCATGCCCTACTAAGGACCAGCTCAAGGCTTACGAGTGCATGGGAGAACCCAAAGAGCTTGATGTCTTGAAGGGCAAAGGCCATCTTGATTGGATATTTGGGGACGTTGATATCATTTTGAACAGACAGCTGGACTTTCTAAAGAGGAATATGGTCTTTTAATGCGGGAGAGCGTTTCATGATATCGATTGATTCCAAGAAAATTATCATTATTAGAACCTATCAATACTCGGTAAAGATCTCGTGGAAAACGTATCATATCCAATGCTGCGATAGTTTTGGTACAGCAAAATACCGAGCTGAGCATAGTCAATTCTGCATGGTAGTCGCGAGGTTTGTGGAGCAGACGGAAAAGATCAGGCAATCAGGTTCATAGCGAGCAATGAAAACTATTTGACCTGGCTCATCTCTGCGTTTGATGGCACAAGCTATGCCAAGTTGTCGACCAGTTCTAGAGATAACTACTCACAACTTACAAGATAAGTACAAAATGACGCAACGTGATAAGCAACTGCTATTCTTTGTTTACTTTGTTGCAGTACGGTACACGGCGTCTAATTAGGAAAGAAATCAACAAGCACTACGCTTAGTCTAGACAGAACAGTCAGGTTTTATTATTGATATGCGTACGGAGCACTGCAATCTCTCACACGGGGTAATAGAGATGTACCCCGTTTAGCTCCCGCCGTGGCATTACTATTAATGGCATTTTCTTACTCCACAGTGTGGCGGCACGATCCGTCCCGCTGACGCGGTCCGGTTCCAATGCGCCGCCCAGGATGATTACTGCACGTAAGCCGCGTATTCGTCTCCTGTAAATAGTTGGGCCTTGCTTAGGTGGTATTTCTGTACTTCCCTCGGAGGCTTCTATTACACCTGTACATCTACCGAAGAGCAGCAAGGTGTTATATTTATGACGTATCTTTACCTCAGATATCGCATGCATATATATATGAGAAAGGGTCTTTTTGACTAGACACACGAAATAAACATCGAGATCGTGTCGATTCCACTAGTAGCCACTCCCACTAGATAATGATATTCGGTGAGGGAGATGTCTCCGAGTCTGGGATAAAGCTTTATTCGACTGATTTGAGTCTTTAGATAAAACCTCTAGGGATAGGATGCGGTGTAGAGCCAACACAACAACCCAATGACTTGACAATGATAAAAAGGTGAATTTACATTCCGTACCACGTTTCTGGTTGTTTGAGATGAAATCATACAAAGGTACAGACTGATCAATAGCTTCAGCTTCTATCAAGGCGACATAACCCATCTCACTTTATTACACTCCCAATTTGGGTAAGCATCATGGACTCTTGACCAGATATAGTCCGCCTACTTGCATTCTCAGAGCTCGGCACTCTCAAAACCAATGGAAGACATTACCTTAGAACGCCTTGATCAGCCGCTTTTCCGTGTACATCATTCTCGATCCTAAGATAATTGCCGAACCCACAAGTGACAGAACACCTGCAAAGACTTTGAGGCTGACCCAGCCGTTGGATGTATGCTGCAGAATGGCTCCACCTATGGGTGCCATAGTGAGCGCGGGAACCGAGATTATGAGGAAGACTATGCCCATGCGATAGCCAAGCTCAGGAATAGGAGAGACTGAGACTGGAAGAGCGCCAACCAGAGAGACAAAAGCCCCGGAGGCGAAGCCAAACATGATGGCGTAGCCGATGGTGATGGAAGATTTCGTGGCAGGGATCCAGACAGCAAGATTGGAGATTCCAGAAACGGCACAGGCAATAATGAACATGTTCCATCTGCCAATAATATCGGCACCATAGCCTGCACCCAGGCGACCAAAAAGGCTGAGGAAATTTGTAAGCCAAGTACAATCTCAAGTACAATGATAATTCAAACATACCTTGCAGCATTCATAATGGCAACCAAGTATTGAGACATGTTCACTGACATATGGGCCTCCTGGAGACCGCTGAGAGGTAGGTAGTCGATAGGAATATACATTCCATATGTCAAGATGAAAATTCCCACGAGCAATAATGCAAATGCCGGTTCGGTGAATGGCGCAGCAAGTCGTCCAGCTGGCAATTTCTTGGGAACAGGCTTCTGTCTCGGTCGTACTGTCAAGCAGGCAATGACTTGAAGACCGAGGATGAGAAAGGCTGCGGTTCTCAGCGCCCATGGGTATCCGTTCCTCTCAATCATGCGGGTGATCATGATTGGGAAGATGACACCGCCGACCGACGAGCCAGTGGCCATTATGCCCATGGCTGCTCCTCGCCGCTTGAGGAACCAAGTCGATATGCAGGCCAGCGCTTTACAGTCCAAAAGTCAGCAGGTGAGAACGACGGGGCAATAGCACGGCAGAGTGACCTCTTACCTGGGGAGTATAGGCATGCAACACCGATAGCGCTACAGACGCCCTGCGAAAGAAGAAATTGGTAATACGTCTTTGCCAGCGACGCCATCATCAAACCAAACACATGGAAAATCGTGCCGCCGATAATGAGTGGTCTCGGTCCATATCGGTCGAAAATAATGCCCACGATGGGCCCCAAACCAAACAAGAAGAAAATCTCGAGGGAAGGGATCCAAGCAATCTCACTGCTTGAGTAGTCTTTGAGTGGTTCACGCTGGTAATACTCTTGGAAGCTACCCATGCCTAGTGGTGAAACATTCTGGTCAGTGAACTGTGATTAAACGTCGCATTCTGCCGCGGTGCAGTGAGGGTAACAGGGAGCGACTCACTGTTGATCCATCCAGGACTACAAAAGGAGCAACACCACGCTCCTAGAACAACCATCCATGCAGCAGTGCCGCCATCTGGTGGGCCTGCATCATGCGCTTTCGCGGCGTCGCTAGTTTGCTGGTCTGAAGCAGCTTCGGCGTTGGCATCTCGAAATCTTTCAGTCTCGCCTCGCCTAGGATAGTCTAGAAGTTCAGTAGATTTCTCAGGATCGTGCCTGTTGGCATCCGTTGACCCTCTGCTGCTATCGACAGTGACTCCTGCGTTGGTGGCCATTGTCAAAGTGAGGACCAGTAGATTTACTCAGCGATGAATGACGCTTAATCTGAGCCATGGCGAAGTTAGATATAAAGTCACAGGGAATGGCAAATGTGATGCAAAAGTAGACGCCGGGCTCGACAATGGAGCCGAAATTTGTGAGGTGTCGAAGGAGGAACGGGACATGATCAGGCCGCTCGGAGCCGAGTGGATCCAGACCCTACATCGGAGAAGGCGGGCCAACATCCATCCGTTTGCGCCATAGCTTAAATGGCGCGACATGATTTGCGGGGGGCCGTCTGTTCCGTAAGGTACAATGCAGTACATGCAGCTCAGAGCAAGCAAGCAAGTAAGACAAGCTGAGGATCTTCATCATCCTAGAGTATCCGGCCAACGAACCCAACGCCAGGTACTGCACTGCCGTATCCGAGCCCCTGTAAGATTAGCCATGTAACCGGTGTACAGATGGCTATGGCTCAAATAAGTCATAGTCATGTTTACGTACAGTATACCCCCTGTTTGTCTGTTAGCCTATAACAGCTCTACCTTAAATAGCAAGGATATCTCTATTTTGATTAGACTTCTATATAAAATCTTTAATAAATATATATAAGTAATAATAGAATTTTAAAAAGTGTTTTTGCATTGTTTTTATTTATTTTAAAATAGCTTAAATAATAAAGAAAATAATAAAACTTCTAAAACCCCTGTAGCTAAGTATCACGCTAACAAACGTCCAGGGGCTGACCTGTATGGCGACAGCTGACCTTTCTTTCGCTTACATGCATTAGCTACCTACTAATGGAGGAACAAGATACGGTACCTCAAAGATCAGCATGGCTTGACGTGAGGCTCGCTGTTGAGCGTTTAAAACCAAGTTCACGGTTGATATCTGGAGGTCTGAGTTTACTTAACCCTGCTTGGGCTGGGTACCCCTCAACACGACATGACATTCAATCATACATACTACCAAGCAAAATAAGAGCTACAACCCGGAGTAGTACAGCATAGCAACGCAACGCAACGCAACGCAACGCAATAATCATGACCCATCGGCAATCGTGTGACCGTTGCCGGCAGCACAAAGTTCGATGTCTGCGGGACGATTCACAAGGCGGAGCTGGAAATAAAGCCCGAGCATCTTTTTCCCGGTGCGAAAGATGCACCAAAGCCAGCGTGGACTGTGTTTATAGCCGTACGTTTGTGGTGTGTGACATGGCATGGAAATCCAAGGCATACCAATACCAGCCTCTGCTATGTAACGTATGTTTCACACCGGACGTTTCATTGACCATATAACAGTAAAATCAAGATCCAATCGCCCAAATGCACATCAACCAATTCACAACCAGGTCGATGCGGACCCTCAGACTCTAGTCGGACCATCCTGGTTTGGTCAAGGTCTCTTCTGTCAAGCCGCCTCCGGTAGTCTAGGGCCCGACTACGACGATCTTGTTGGGCAGTTTACCGACCTGGATCGAGCCGGATTCAATGGCTGGGATGGGAATATCGGCATGATCCCTCCGTCGTCCATGTCGCCGTTGAACACTCTGGCAGCCCCGGCGGCCATGGTAACCCAAGATATGCCACCCACCGCGGATCATCACGACGATGATAACAACCACGTCAACCGGCCTGAAGCGGACGACGATGACGATAGCGATAACAGCCATGAACAGGATGTCATTCAAGAGCTCTCTTTACAACTCACGGCAATAAGTCAAAGAGCGACTCGGGCAAGGCGCCTTCTGCATCGTACTGGCTGCCCGCCCCCGACCGTATCATCGCCCGAGGTAAATGAAGCGTTTGAAGACACCAACAGTCTACTCCGCATCGTCAATAATATCAAAAATACATGTGCACACCCTTGCGACGAAGCCAGTCCCAATTCAATTGCCCCTGATTACGGACTAGTATTCTCTGCCTTGGCTTCCCATCAGCATCTCTTAACGGTGTTCAAAGCCATCTGTCATTTGATTCAACGATGCTTGGAGTCAATGACATCAGCCTACCAGCACCGCCGGCAACAACAGCAAAAACTTCATGACGGTGACATTGGCCCGTCTTCAGTGGCACAATTTGTCATGGTGCTCCAACTACTAACGCATCTCATTAACCGCATGGACCGAAATCTGGTTCAGGTCAACGCTGCAGATGGGCACGGCCAAGAGACATCCCTCGACGGTCAGGCTACCCCAATTACACCCAGTATAGGTTATCAGGACATTTTTCAGTCGACGTTGTTTCATAGAAGGGTTAAGAATAACACAACAGGAGACGCACAGTCACAATGTGGACTTCCTGCTATTGGACAGGTCGTCTTAGGAGCTATCCCGGATGAGCACAAGAGACTGAGGCTGTTTATCCAGGAGCTACAGACTAGAATAGATCATTCGGAACTTCAGTAGCTGGCTAGATTACAACATTAGAGTTGGATGCAAACAACGTTGTTTATGTTTCTTGAACTTAAGCTAAATACAGTGCTCTATTAGAGCTAATGGTCTTTTACCAGCCAGGTGGTCGAAAAGCCACATATGTTCATAGACTATCTTAAGTAGCAGACCACTGAAGATGCCACAATTTGCATAGAAGCAATAGATTAAGCCATTATAACTTCATATAGTCACGTCTATCTGTTTATGGAGTATACTGGAAGTATGATTTCATTAAAGCAAGGGAGCGGATCATAATAGCTCACGCAGTGCCCGGTATGTAGTCGAGCAGTTCGAATGATGTTGCATGCCTGCGTGAATTTGCAAGCATTGTGATCGGAATTTATCGTCCTGGATGGGTCGTAGGTACTAAGGTTTAAATGTAGAGAAGTCCCAATAGTGACAGCAACGTCGTCGGACATGGACCTGATCTTAACTTGAGGGTAGGAGAGTTTGTCCAACATGTTTAATTTGGTGAGCTATAGAAGGTGAAAAGGCGAAGGGAGAGACTGGCAAAATGCGAATAGCAAGTACTTAAATACTTTTTATAATTGGTCAGATCTGTTTGTTCGGCAAATGGATTTGTAGAATGAGTGCCAAGATCGCTTCTTTTGCCAATCGAATGTTTGCCAAGCAACCTAATACTACTTCTGCCATTATATATCTATAAGAGTTTTACTAAATATATAAATAGAAAAGTCTAGTTATATAAATAAGCTAACCTTAATAGGGAAAAAGACATCTTAAAATATAAAGAATATATTTTAAATAACTTAGACTATAACCCTAACCCTATACTCTAGCCCTAACTTTAATCCTAATTTTAACCCTAAAATAACTATAATTTAACCTAACTTTTACCTTAAACTAATCCTAACTTAATATCTTAATTATAGTCTTTTTTAATAGGAATAAAAGATATATAGTTATATAGTATATATATAGTATATTATAGTGCCTAAACTGTATTAGTAACTTTAATCTCTATAGCTGCTGCACTAAGCCTTAAGTACCTGTTTGTGCAAGTAGAGCTTTTTGTTCGTACAATTAGTAGGACTTATCTAAGAAATACCGATAGAGGCGGTTTCGGGCTTACAT